>JAATLQ010025757.1:74571-86561 GCA_013421005.1 Heliconius erato x Heliconius himera | reverse complement strand
TTTTTTATTGTTGTTATGATTAGATATCTTAATGCCTAAACAGTTGATGATTTGGAGTATCTGTAAGTTAATGAAACATTTGTTTCGTTTAGTTTATAATTAGATTTATCAAATCATCAGCTTTTATGTAATATTATAAAAGTTGTACAAAATTTAGTGCTAACCAGTTTGCAAGTTTCCGCTGTTTTTCTAAGCATATAATATAATGTACTTACTCCAATTTATATGAATTTAATAATTATGAATGAATATATATATATTTTTTAAATATCGTATTTAATGGAAATTGGATTAGGTATATGTTTATAATATTCTATTCTATCTATATTGCGTTATTAATTGTATGTTTTTCTTTCTCTTTCAAATCTAATCCCCGGGTCGTGGTCAACTCCGAACTCAAATGGACCTTGTAAAATATAATGCACCTCCACGATATCCCTTCCACGACTTGACGGAACTACGACTTCTTGACTGATCTACTAGACTTGACAGTGTTGCTCGTTAACGACCAAAAACGAAACGAATATAACACGAAAGTTGGACGATATCACAGTATCAAGCCTTTAATCGGTCTTCTTACTTCAACTGCAAGGACTTTCATCCAGGACGGTGTTACAACTGAGTTTGCTACCCAAATTCTTGGAACTACTTTAGATAATGGTCGTATTTATGCACAACTTCTTACTAAATCGTCCCTTGTCCTTTATAATAAGCCTTCCAATGTCGAAGAGCCGTATGTCGTTCAGCCAACACGTGTTCATTCAGCTTTTGATGGCCAGTGGAATGTCAAACAAGACTTAGGTATTATTGATCCAGATAAATTTGTGCTTAAAAATACCGATTACTTAGCACCAAGTAGCAAAATGGAAATTGTTTATGCTAGTAAGCCAGCACAAGAAAGTTTTAAATATTGGAATCCTCCAAGCCATTCTGATCAAGCTATTAATCAAATATTTGAAGAACCGATAGCGCGTAAAGTTGCACCTTATAATGAAGAACCTAAGTTTGAGGTGTACAACTATCTTGATGGCCCAGCTATAGAAAATGAGAAGAAGATAGAATACGTGCAACCTTCTTTATTAGAAGATATAAATATTTTTCATCGTCAAAGTAAAGCATATGAACCAATTTTAGAACCCATTAAAAGCGAACTTGTACAACAAGATATCCCTATAGAATCTGATATTGTTAAAGTTAAGCCTACATATGATTTACCTACTTTCACTATTAAGAACGAGTTTTCACCAATATTTTATTATATTGATAATGTCGAATCACGTTCGTCTAAGCAATCTTTACCACAAACTAAGTTACCCAAGAAGTTGTTCGGGCAAAAGGGCGAACCTCGTCCAAAAAAAACTTTTACATATGCAGGATTTGCTGATTTTACGACAGTTGTTGGTGACACAGTTATTATTTTTACACCTAATACTGAAACCATCAGGCCTCCAAATCCTGATGAAGTTAATGTTTTTCCATCTGCTAAACCAGTAGATACGTTAGCTACTAAAATAACATTTTTATCAGCAGATATTCCAGTTGCAACTTCAACTTTTAAGGCTCATGAGGCTAATGTAGTTACAAAAATACCGCCTTTAAACAATGATGATCACAGTTCTGAAGAAACTTATTATAACAACGAAGAAGACCTTAAAAAGGTAATGTATGAAATCGATAACAAGACGCCTGACACTATAAGTGTGCAATACAACAATGGATTCGATCTCAATCTAGATGTGATACAACCATCAGAACCAGCTTTTACAACAACAGAAAGCACTAGAACTACAGAAGATTTAGAAATCTTACCTATAAATGATTATAACTCTAAGGCAACTGATCCTCTAACTTTATTAATGCCATCTGCAACTATTACTGAAGAGTCAAAAGAATCTGTAGTAACAGAAAGCAATAACGTTAATATATTTACAAACTCCGAAGAAGAGACAGATAATACAGCTGCTGAAGTAACAGAAAAAGCAGAAGAAGATGAAATAGAAGAAGATCCAGAAGATGAAAATAGTACTCAAGAAGTAGATGATGAAGTACAAACTACTACTGAAAGTGGTCATAGTGATGAATCTTATGAAATTGAAACAACAACAGAAAATAAATATGATAAGCACGAAGAAATCTATTGTACTGATGGTCTCGAGACACAATCTACTATGACTACTGCTTACAAGACTTTAACATACCTAACTACTTATTTTATTCCATTAGAGAGTACCGAAACTACAACATCTGTTAAGTCAGATGTTATTGTTGAGAGTAATGTGGGCTATATAACAAATTATGTTTGTAAAACAAATGAACATATTGCGCCGACGTCTGTTGTAAGCGGTGACGTAGAAAATACAGAAATAAGTAATATTGAAGCTCCAGACCTTATTGAAACAAGTTACGTGAATACTTCAGAAGAACTAGAAATTCACACTGAAAGCCCAAAAAAGACTACTCCAATGGGAAAAGAAATTCAAACTTTAATTGAGGAAGAGGAATCAATTTCAACTCAAGAAGATAAATCTGCAAACTCGCAGGATATACACGTTGTAAAAGATAAAACATCAACTACAGAACGAATTTCAACAAGTCAAAGTCACATTGAAGTTTCTGTTAGTACAGAACACACACCAACTGAAAATCTTAACATAATAAATGACGATGTTTCTGAAAATGAAATAGATCTTATATATAAAACGCTTTATACAACCTATACATATTTTACCACATTCTTTGGAGATCATACTTCCAGTATTGAAAGCCATAAATCAGTAGTCACAAATATAATAACTTCTACTGTGGACTTATCTAAAATTGATCCATCATTACTAGGCGCATTCGATGATGACATTGCTCCAACCAGTGTGGCTGATGTTCAGCCTACCGAATCTTTTGCAATAAATAGTATCATTGATTTAGTTAAAAATAAAGATGTTATTGAATCGGTTGAAATTAATCGATCTTATAGTTCACAAACTCCAACTCCATTACTAGACGATGACTTAGTTTCTAGCATCAAGCCTGACTCTGTTAAAACTTACTACACTACATATACATTTTTTACTACAATTTATGTAGGTTCTGATGCAAATGTTTGTAGCAGGAGTGAAGTGTATACTAATTATGTTGGTCCTGATGAGATAAAGCCTACAAAAACTAACCAACTACCAAATGAAAATACAAGGGCACAATTTGATTTTAGAAATTGTATGCAAATCAAAGGAATGCCACAAGATAGTACTAATGAAAATTCATCATTCGAAAGTAGCGTCACAATGGAAGAAAAACAACTATCAGAAAATAAGGACATTGAGAATCCACAGCCGTCTCCTATTGAAGTAGATATGTTGTTTAGCGTAGAATCCAACCCACTTATATCTGAAAACTCATATGTTACGGATGTGAAGTCTTCTTCTTCCAAAGGTGAAACAAAATTTTTAGACAACAATAATGTACTTGATGACCAAATAAGCTCTGAGAGTAACATTGATGAAATTCTTCCATCACCTACACTACTACTACAAACTAGTTACACAACATTTACTTACTTTACTACGATGTACATAGGAAAAGATTCTAGTAAGGTAAAAAGTCGCCTCGAAACAATAACAAATGTCGTTACAGAAACAATTACTCCGAAAACAGAACCCGAAGAAGAAAATAATCTGCCGATAACTTATTATACAACTTTCACTTATTGGACAACTTTATATAAGGATAAATCGACAACAATAACAAGTCGTGAGGAGATCGTTTCTAATGTTGTTACACCTTCAGTTCAATCAATACCCACTATAAGTCCTATAGATACTACACCAATAGATATTGTAAGTGTTCTACCGCCTAAAGACTTAGAAGTAGCAATAAAGCCTTCTTTAGTAGATGACAGCCTTGAACAAGATGATGGAAAAGCTACATTTTATACAACATACACTTACTTTACAACATTTTATGCCGGTAATACATCTCAAATAAGAAGCAGCCTAGAAACTGTCACTAATATCGTTGATAATACGAAAGTAGTTGAAGATAATCAGTTAGGTAGAAAAGTACCAAGTGGCGCCGTAGATAAAAATTTAATTCAAGATGAAAAGCCTCACATCATTCCTACTAAAATAAAGGAAGAAATACAAGCTACGAAATTACCTGAATTGTCCAGTATATCCCAAACCGTATTACAAGGAACATATATTGATAATCTATTTGCAGAAGTTAAACCTCTAGAAAATAGTACACCTAAAGCAAATGCAGAAAAGAAAATTATTTTTTCTCAAGTTGCTGTCATATCTGGTGATTCAACAATAATTACAAGTGATAATAAGACCTTAGTTGAAGAGCCATCTTCTTCAAGTACTGCACTATCTACAACGACTACGGAGGAGTCTATTATTAGCCCTACTCCTGAAGTAATAGAAAGTTCACTTGCTGAATCTGAAATAGCAACTGAATCACAATTTGAAACAGAAGAAGACGAAGAAGATGAATCTAATGCTAAAAAGAAAAGTCGGTTGACATTTACAACTAAAAAACCTTCATTTACTCCTGTTATTATTCCATTTGCTTCGAGGAATAGACCAACATTTAGTCCTAAGCGTGTAGGTACGCCAAACAGTGCCACCACAATTACTCGAGCAGATTCTACTCCAACGATCACTGCTACTCCTACGTTAAAATCAGTAAGACCTACAGGTGCTTATAACGGTAATCGGAAACAAGCTGCTGTGGCTGGATCAGCGAGCGCTGGAAGGAGATTCCCCGGACGTAATAGTCCAACAATAAATTTATCAGCAAATATTCCTGCCTCACGTGCTGGAGGATTTTCTAGAGGAGGAAGTATTTCTCCAACTTCAAGGAGAACAGGATTTAGATCGAGTTCACTTAGAAGCAACAGCTTAGATTACGCAAGTCGATCTGCAATTCCTAGGATACGTCCTACAGCTTCATCTAGATTACGTGGAAGTAGACAATCAAGTATAATAAGCTATCCTCCAGCAGATCAAAATGAATCTGAAACTTATGCAACTCAACAAGAAGAAAATGCCACGGAATCTCTAGATGAATTTACTGAAGCATCCCAAAGCAGGCAAACTACGAATAATCCTTTGCTTAGATTTAGAAGACCACCGGTCGTTCGACAGCCAGGTACAGCGATAACTCCAAGGTCTACAACACCTTCCTCAAGGCGAAGCTTAACAACGCGTGGTAGAACCACGACAACAAGACGATCAACTACACGTTCTACCTCAAACCCTCTACTTGCATTACGTAGACAAAGACCAACAAATTCTCTTTTCCCCAGAAGAAATCTTTTTAAGCAACCAGAACCAGAGCCAGAAGAAGAACTAAGAGAAAATGAAGAAAATGAAGAAGATGAGGAATTATTAGATGAAGAAGAATTCGAAGAAGATAATGATTATGAATCATCCGACAGAAAAGAACAACAGGTGGCTTCCCCTATAGCTTCATCAACAAAAAGAATCCAAAACGCCGTGCAGATACGACCTTTTGCATTTAAAAGACGAGTTAAGCGTCAGGTTGATTATGGTAACAGAAAATATAATAATTTTAGAAGACCTGGAGTCAAATCAGCAAGTACTCGCAGACCCGAACCTGTACCTGAAACAGAACCTCCTACACCTGTTACTCCAAAACAAAAATCTGGACGTTATAACTCACGTGCCGGAAGTAGCAGAACTACAACTGCATCAGCTCCGAAGGTTTCATCCAGGCAACCGTTTATTGTAAGAGGAGATAGCAGTAGAACAACAACTACTTCGGCACCAGCATACAGAAGGGGAAAAACGAGAACTAATTCGAGAACTACAACGCTTTCATCAAGACCTAAAGCACCACGCTTAACTAGTGGCAAGTCAACACAATCATCAAGATCTAGTCCTAGGACGACAAGCTCCAGATCAAGATCAAGAACGACAACTAGCAGGGCCTCTAGCAGACAAAGAAATTCCTTTGAAAATTTAAGTGGAGAGAGATATAATAAATATGATAATATTTTAAATGATGGCAAAATTACCATAACACATCAGATACCGTTTGAAGTAACAATACCGGTGGTAAATGGAAAGATTACAGAATATAAAAATCTTTTGACAGCTAAACCTAGCGCAGAAACTTTATTACTTAATCAGGTATCGACATCACTTAGTCCTATTGGTGCTCAACAGTTAGTTCTTGTAGCTGAGTCTACAGAATTGGCAGAAAATGGTGCAACAAAAATAACTAAGTATGTTTTACATGAAACCCCTACAACCACAATCATCTTTACTCCAACAACAATAAGAGGTCGCAAAACATCTTTTTCACATGTTTTACCCAGTACTGTTTACAATGTCGAGCCCGTCGTGCAAACTATAGCACCTGAACTTAATGCAAATGTGCCTTTAGCTAACTTACTTTTATCACAACTTTTATTAGGAAACCAACAGCCTGCGATAAATCCATTACTAGCATTACAAGGGCAGGGATTATTACCTCAACAACCTGTAGTACAAACACCGGTAACTGAGTACAAAACTAGGTCTACAACTTATGTCACAACAGTAACTGATGCAAGAGAAAAAGTTCTTCCTATCACTTTTAGAGGTATTAAGATATTAACGACAATATCTGATCCAACAACCAATGTAATAACTGCTACTGAATTTATAACCGAAACAGTTGTTACTACCCCAACAGTTTTAGCTCCTTCTCCTCAGTATAACTCTTTATTACTGCCGTTACTTTTACAACAACAACAACAGCAACAACAGCAGCAGGCGCTATCTCTACAAACAGCTAATCCATTACTTGGCTTAGCTCCGTCTGATCTTGGCTTACTACAAAATAATTTAGTACCTAATAACAACTTGAATAATGACATATATAGTAACAGTCCCAAACCAAACATATTATCAGATCTGAGCAGTAATGAAGACTTTGCAGAAGATATACAAGATAGTGGAGAAGATATTCCACCTCCGTCACCGGCTCCTACTCGGAGAAAAAGCAAACAACGTGCGCAAAAACCAACTCCACCTAAATTAACAAGTGTAGTGACATTATATGTGTCAGGTAAACATCCTGGAGAGTTTAGTACTGTGCTGTCAACTGTCGTCTCTGATGACACTCAAGTTGTTCGAAAGCGGGAAGCCATCTATTATGAAGATATTAAAATATTGCCATCGATTTTGCCATCTATAGACCAACTTGTAAGTTCACAAGGAGACAATGTTTTAGAAAATTCTATAATGTCTGATATGGATAAGTATTTAGCAAATACTCCTACCCCATCACAAACAGAAACGCAAAGCTTAGAAAGTATAGTTGGTAAAGTAAGTGAACACGTGAATAACAATGCGTCTCCAACTTATGTCGTCAAATTAGAATCACCGACCACACTTAGATATTCAAAACAAAGTTCCATTGATGATGTCTCGTGAGCCCGAACAACTGGTTGGGTCTGTAAAGTAATGATTTAGTTATTTATTTACTTTGTATCATAGTAAGTTAACTATGAATAGTGCCTTATAGTTTTAGCATTTAGTGTTAGATACAATTTTTTTTGTACTTGATTTTGTAGATAGGAATTCCAATGTTTTAATAGGTATTCTTTAAGATCACCAAAAAATGTTATTGACGTGTTACCATATTATATGAAAATGTATCGTCAAAAGGAAATGTTAGGTAAGAATATATCTAATCACTGCCTAAGAATTACTTAATTAATTTAGATATAACTCTTAATATAAATATTTTATAATACTCGACATGCTTCATTTGTAAATTGCAAATTACGACTTAAAATGTTAATAATAAATTGTAATTAAAATATGTGTTTTGTTTTATTTACCGTCAATTTCCTTGACCATTACCGTAAAAGACTATAAAAAATATCGAGAGCTATATTTTAATACATAAATTTAAGCTTAAATAACTTTAAAAAGTCTTCTAACTTAATATGAATTATTGTTATGAAGTATTGTTATATAAAATATTATAAATTATTTTTTTATATAACTTTTTTGATGTCTTAATATTAAAACTTTCAAATTTAAATACAAAATAAAAACAATGAATAAATAACATTTGACTTGTACTACAACTGAACATGACTGAGAGACTTGAGTGGAGTTTCCTTGAAGATCTCAGATCCAATTGGATGGTTCTATCCCACCATTCCGCGTCACCAACCGTCTAGGGAGGTGAGTCAGTTATCTGATAATATATTAATACTATAATGGATATTTAGATGTTCTTAAAATTACTGCTTTTTGATTTTGAATACTAGATTATTGAATTACAAATTGTATATTAATAGTTATTTACAGTTAAAATTGTGATTTTTTGAACGTCTAATTTTGTAAAAAGTAGTGATCTGGGAATTAGTAACATTACTAAAAGCTTGTAAATATTAAGAATAGTTTAGCTCTCGTAAATTTGTTTTTATGAAATTAACAAACTAATCAAATTTTTTTACAACTATTTGTTGTGTAATAGTTATGATGATAATAAAGCGTCGTTTAATGTAAAATACTAACTATCTATATAAAGTAGGGTAAGTATTAGTTGCACTATAGTTTTCAATATATGTAGATGCACGAATGCAATTATTGTATATTTTTGGTACACATAATTAACTAAATATATACTTGTTATTCAATAAAGTATTAAGAATAAAAAATATCAACATTCTGTTTAATTCTATCTGTTTTATATTTAAATTAGTAATGATTAAATTAGGAATAAGCGTTTGATAATTTTTATTTTTGTAGGAATAAACTTATTTAAAAAGTTGTATATAGTCCACATTGAATTTTGTGTAAATGCTACTTAAAATTTTCAGCTTTTAATACAAATGCTATAGTATACGATAATACACCATGGAGGCCAGGAAGAGATATTGATGTAGAGCATAGAAATGATGATCAAAGAAAACTAAAAAATTTGGCTACACGTGTCATGTCAAATGGTGTTGAAGTTCTAGTAAGGGATAAAAGTTCGGATGGAAAACAAGAAAAGGTAATATAACTTATATAATATGATATGTTGATAGGATATATCAAAATAATTTATAATTAGAATTGGTCAATTCTTGCATTTTATATAAATATTTATAATAAAAAATCTTTTAAAATATTTAGCAAACTAAATTTGTTTTATTAATACATTATTTACTCTCATATCTTTCTTCTTCAGAGAAAACTTAAAGTTATGTCTTTACCTTCATCGAAAAGTTTCAACATTCGTGTCAGTTCGACACCACCGAATAAGTCGTTATTGTCGTCAGCAACCGCTACAATTATACACCAGCAACATATGAATGCGCTATTTCCCTTGCATCAGCTGATGCAGCACAATTACATTATCAAGACATGTATGACTACATACACTTACCTTACCACAGTAGTTCAAAATAAAAGAAGCGCTATTTCAACATTTGAAACTATAGTTTCGGTGGTCACAACAGAGTCACTTACAAATCTATATGCCACTGATGTCATGGCTGATTTGAAACCTACTAAAGTAAGAGTTACTCGTTTGGACCCACTTTTAAAGATGAACCCTTATAGCCCTGGGTTCCAAGGCCCTACAATATATACCTCTTACCCACAGACTAATTGTTAATTTTATAGGTATTAACGTATTTTCCAAAACTTAACTACCCACGTACAGACTTCGGATTTCTAACATAAGTATTAATTAACATCTCAATTAATTATTTTCCCGATGACCCTCATATATTTAAGTCATTAAAAAGAATAAATTTCGTTTCAATAATATAATATCTAAGTAAGAATTATTTTTATTTTCAGACAAAGTATATGGAAGTAAAAACCATACAACCTTCAGTGGCTTCGAATATATTTTTTAATAACATTCCAAAAATTGAAAAAAGGATTGATACTGAACAAGAAAATTTTGATATTATACAACCATCAGAAATAAATCATGCATCTTGTACTACATCTTGTTCTTGCAGTCATACACAAACGGAAATGTTGAAAACTAAATATACGAATAACAAACAATCTTCTATTCCAAATTCTGAAAAGTATAATTCAAAAAGTAGCAAATTCATTACAACAAATACAAAGACAGCTCACAAAAATGTCATCGAGTCTACACTATATCATCCTTACGAATATGAAAGTAGCTCTCAAGCTCCACCACCTACGGATAGAATTGTAGAAAAATATACACAGGTAAATGATTTCTCTGATGAGAAAGTTTCAAATTCTGTAGAGAATAGTGACCTACTTACAAATGAACAAGCGCCGATTCCTGCAAAAATTAACAATTCTCCAACAAACAAAACGTCGGAAAAAATAAAGCCAGATAAACCACAAAAAATAAACAAAAATAAATTTGTTGTTGCTGAACTAATAAAATTAGGTTCATTGGGAATAAAAGGACTTTCGCAACTAGCTCCAGTTATTGAAAAAATGACAGGTGGATTTATGAAACGCCAAGAAATAAATAAAACTTCACTTTCATCAAGTACCATTAATCCCTCAACAAAAGTAACGTCCTATAATGCAAATAAAAGAGTTGATAATAATATTGAGTCTAAAGTAGGTAGTTTTCCAATATATATACCTGTAGATGAAATGGAAGCCTCTGAATCTCAAATTGGCCTTACAAACGTAACTTTACATCAAAATTTTGCTTGGGCAGCTGAACATAAGAACCCTATATCTCATCTTATCAGACCAAAGATTGTTCACGAAAGTCCACTAGTAAATGGTGGCATACCCATAAGTCCAGGGGAAATAATTACTGCTAATTCTGATGTTATTGTTGGAAAACCAGCCGTAGGAGGACCATTAACTTTAGTCGCTAGTGGTATAAAATTACAAAATAACGTTCATCCGCCACTTATAGATAATGTCGTTGCCAATAATGAACTTTATATAACTAAGGAAAAACCTCTGAATGATAAGCCTATAGTAGATGATTCATTTGACTTACGGCCACCTGAGGTGCCTAAAACTAAACCTAAATTGAATAAAAATGTACGACCACAAGGAAGTTACATTCATACTGACAACTTCAATCAATATCCAGGGTCTTCTCGTTTGCCACCTAGTACAAATGCTCAACATGAATATAATAAGCAGTCTGGGCTTAGAAAAGCTAACACACCTTTATTAGTAAATCATGGTAGACCAGCATTCTTCGATTATATACCACCGATATCTAAATTGCCAGTTCTAAAAGAAGCTCAATTAATTTACAAGCATGATCAGAGTAAAGATCAAGATATTCCTGACAATAGCCCAAGTTCATCAGAGATTGTTAGCACTAAAATAACCACAGAAGGTGAATATTCTGATACTCTTAATAAGCCACTTTTAGTTGATATACAACCATCTAGAGTTGCCAATGTATTGATTCCACATGGTAGTTCCACAGCACTGGTATTTGCTGGTTCTTCTGAACCTCATAAAACTGGAGATTATATAGATGATCCTTTACCATATCCGGAACCTGGCTATTTTGGTAGTTTTAGTATAGATGCACCACAGATGACGAATGTTCACAATGTGGTTCCAAATAAAAATCAATTTTTGGTGCAATCAACAATGAGTACTGCTAGCCAAACAAAAAATTCCTTTTCTTATAAAGAATCCAATGGACATAACGACCCTAAAGTAAAATGGAGTGACAATAAGCATCCAGGAGATTTTACGAAAATACCTCCACCTACAAGTAATCAAGAAACATATGTTCGGGTAGGTCCGCAAATAACTGCCTATAATCCTGAAATCTACAAAGAATATGAAAAACATTTAAGAGAGAAAAAGATAAGCAGTAATCTTAAAGAAGGAAAAGGTAATATTGATAAGGAATATGAAAATTATCTAGCAGTTCCACCGCCGCCACCTCAACAACAATATAATCAAAATACTCCACATGATAAGAATAAATATCACCAACGACCAATTGCCCATACCAAACCGGCAGTAGACAGTAATGTATTTATAAATATT
>JAATLQ010025757.1:46502-71273 GCA_013421005.1 Heliconius erato x Heliconius himera | reverse complement strand
CTACAAGAACGTTGTCTCGTCCTGAAATATCTCACCCTACTAGAATAACTTCAATCAAAAAAAATATTCGGCCGGTACCTTCTAGGCCTTTAAATTTTATACCGACAAGCGTAATTGAAAGTTCAGAATCATCATTAGAAGAAGATTATATTAGACCGACTGAAGTTCTTAATGAAAATCAAACATCTATTCTGGTACCGCTGTTACCTTCTGTTATTGAAAGAACAATTACATCCACTTTAACTGTTAGTCAAGATATTACTGATAAGTCGAATATCCATAAAACTCATTACAGCGGCAATGAAATCAAAATTTCGGACGAAATAATACCCACTAAGACAGAATTTAAAACAACAATCATTACACTTACTAAAACTTTATCAGAACCACCACAAATTATTTCGAGCATTGGTTATGTAAACTTAACCCACACGTTGACAGTAACGCACACAGAAACAAGTTTACTAAGTCAATCAGAAGGTGCCATTACTGAAACTCTTGTTCTTACAAATATCCATACGTCAACAATAGTTGATGTGGTAACCGAAATATACACTCAAGTACAACCAACAACTATTGTAGAAACTGTTACTAAGCATGTCCGAATTCCTCAAGTTGAAGCAACCCCAGTTTTAAGTTCAACTTCTATAACAAAAATTGCTCTCGATGACATTAGTATGTCTTCTGAAGAGCGTGATAATTTTATAATAAGAGATGAAGAAAACAATGCTACTGAGAATATTCAAAAAATTGACGTCGACGAAGAAAAAGATAACGATACTTTCTTTGTAGTCATGAATAAATCGCAAAATGGTGGTAAGTCCCCACCTGCCACGGATATAGATACAGGCGATTACGATGGTATTACACGCAACGAACAAGTAAACAGTAATGGAGTATCTCAAGTTTTATTCGGAGAAATATTATTAGCTGGGACACCATACTCAGAGACAACAAATGTTGGACATCCTATCGGCAAGTATTTCAGATACGAAACTTTGGTTTTTATTTTTTTATAATCAATCTCACAATTTGTATATTTTAATGTGAACGATTATAGGAGCAGGATATGGAAAGGAATGTCAACCAGATTGTAAAGCTTCTAGAAACGAAAGATGTCAACGGATCGACGGTGTAATGAAATGTGTCTGCAGACCTGGTTTCGCTAGAATGTTCCCAGACAGGCCCTGCAAACGTAAGATTTTTTAACCGTTCAACAATTATTTTAACATAAGTTGAGCTAATACTTTTATTTTTAATTTATTTCAGCTACTTATACATATTCCGTTAGGTTGGCTCTTGGATCTCAAGGTAAAGAGCGTCTTAAATTCCACTCGAGCCTTTCCAATAATTCCACTAAAGAATATCATAGCTTAGCTGTTGCCAGTCATGAAGGAATTAACAGAATGGTAATGCAGTCAGATTTGCGAGATGTATATCATGGAGTGCATATAAGTGGATTCTATCCTATTGAAATAAGCCCACCTCAAGGTGAACCATATACGGGTGTCATTAATGACTTTTATGTACAGGTACAGATAAATATTTTCTAATTTTTTATATTTAAATCCATCAAATCTAGGGCCTTAATATATTAAAAATATAGAAAATAGATTGAGTATGCTCAACCCATTTTCTATATTTTTAATATACGCTCCGTTCTCTCTCACTAAACCGCTAAGAATAGAGTTTGAAAGTAAAAAAAGAGAAGCTAATCTAATTACATCGTACTATATTTGTCTTCTTCGGGGATCAATCGTAATACAATATAATGTAATATTTTAAATTTCCAGCTGTCCGACAATGCACATGAAAGTAGACTTAAAGAAGTTATAGAGAAATATTTGCGAAACAATAATTACAGTCTTGGAGGAACGGAAGTACACGCAGCAGAAGAATTAATGGATAGACTAAATGTCAGCGGTACGTCAATCTTACATAATACTTGTGTAAAAAATATATAAACATTTCAGATTCTAAGTCTGTAATATTTTTCGGTATCGGAAGTTGCGATATAATACGTTTCTTTAAAAAGTGAGCTAGTGATAGATCACTCCGATCCTTTTATTTTGATAAAATATCAAAATACCATATTGGTCGCGGTGCTTACCGCTGGAAAGAAATAATGAAATACTATATATATGATATTATAAAATACTGTATATAGTATTATATATATACATATATAATAATATTATTGACTATTTAGTGTCACTTTAAAGCGGAGTGGATACGCCTGCCTGTTTAAACAAAATTAAATATAATAAATAAGGAAAGTTTATATGTGTAAATTATACTATACATATGATATCATAGATTTCGAGGTTCCCTCTATGTCCCTCCGGTATGTGCGAGATACAGTATAAAATAATAAAAAAATCATAATTTACTCAAATATTTTTATAGATTTCGACGAATGCACTAGCAGACAATTCCACGACTGTTCAGAACACGCGATGTGTTTCAATCTTCGCGGCACTTATACTTGTAGTTGCTTAGAAGGCTTTGCTGATCTTAGCGTTAATACTTTGTATCCCGGCAGAATTTGTTCATGTAAGTACATCTTTTTCTTATTTTATTTATTCCTTTTTTTGTTTCGCCACTCAATATGCAATGCTTTGGGAATTAGGCGGAAAATTGGGAACAACAATGTCTATTGGGAACAACAATGTCTAATGGGAACAAGTGATTCAACACTAGCTTCCCAGGATACAGCGTGAAACTAAAAAAAATATTTTTTATAATTACATATTATTGTCAATCTAACACACCATGTTGTATGAAAAAAACTTATATTTCTTCAACATTTATATTTCTTTTTAATATTAATAATAATGAATCATATATTATTAATATTAAAAAAAAATGTAAATAATCTTTTTTTATCTCAGCTGACACAGTAGGCTGCGGGGGCTGCAACTATCACGGCACTTGCTTCGAAAGAGAAAGTGCTATGATCTGTGAATGTTTCAAGTGGTACGCCGGTCGGACGTGCCAGGTCAATCTGAAAGGTATTTGTAATATTGTGTTTCGCACTAGTAATATTTGTATTTTTTGTTTATTGTTGATTATATTTTTGTGATAGTTTAATTAAATTTTAATAAAATTTACTGATTTTTCATTTATTTTGTTATATAAAATAATTAAGATTTTTAATGAGGTTGCCGTGGTGCAGCGGTACAGCGTCTAACTGTAAAGGCCGACGGTTATGGGTTCGATTCCCACTCAGGATAATGATTTATTTTTTTGTGGTCTCGCTCCGGTAACATGACAAAACGCACAATTGAGTTCCGCCACTCATCATTCAATATTAAAAAAAATGGCGAACGAAGTGTCTTAACACAAAATTCTTTTGCTGTATCGATTTTCTCAATAAAATCGAACCCACATCCATCACGTTTCCTCCCACTGAAGTTTTGATTATATGTGAATTTGTGCCCAGTCATTGAGCAGCATGACAAACATGGGGGACTGTAAGTGCGGCAAGCTATGGGTTCAATTCCCACTCTAGGAAATTAAATATTTTCATTTTCTCGCTCTGGTAACGAGGCAAGGAACGGTTCCACTGCTCCACATGCAATACTTTCAGAAAGTGGGAAATGGATGTGTATTCATGTGAATGGAGAAAGATTCCTATCATCACTTTGATAGGTTCCTATCATCACTTTGATAGATTCCTATCATCACTTTTTCATATACTTAAACTTATATTTTTCAGCGGTGCTTATAACAGTGACAGTAGTTGGGGCTGTTATAATATTAGCAGTCACTATTTGGGCTTCGAAGAGATGCTGCAGTCCAAAAAATCCTACGACACAAACCTTCGTAATTGGTTGTATGCAAGGCATGCCTTCCATGCATCAGGTACTTAATATACACATTTTTAGTAGGTATATATTTTTGAAGTTCAATAAAGTATCTAATTATACTAAAAAAGTCAAGTAACTATTTTAATACTATTTTTAACATTTTTTTAAAGTGTTATTCCACACTTACAACTTAAAATACACATTTAGAAAACGTACAAAAAGATACCGCTACCTTCAAATTTTTATACGTGTTCTTAATAAGTATTTTAATACTATATGACTTCATTAAAAAATGAAATGTGTAATATTACTTTTTAAAATATTATAACATAATTAAAAAAAAAAACGTTAATATTTGTGGGTATAGTTTATCAAATAAAATTAGATATACCAACACAAGGTTTACAATATAACGTTATAATTGGATAATTTCAGGGAAATTTACCTTCTAAGCAAAGAGCAGACAGACGGGCGCTGATAGCTGAAAGAATGGAAACGGCTGAAACGAGTAGTGTTCAAAACGCATCTCTACCTTATATAGCGACCAAAGTAAGTAATTTGCAACATAAATATAAGTCGGTGTAAGTGTATGCAGAATTGATGCTAAATAATACGGAAACAAAACTATACATAAGAAATAAATATTTCTGTCAAATGATTAATCAAAATGAAATCTGCCCAAGGATGCAAATTGCATTTTCAAACAGCTTTTTTTATGTAACTGTAATATATGTTATTTTGATATGTTTACAACAGTATGTTTAATCCGTGGTACATGCATTTTATTTGATAGCATTATTTAAGAACACGTCTTAGTAACGTAATGTAACATTATTTGACAAAATTTGTATATGGATAAGGCCAGTGGTAGGGCGCAGTTGGGGCACAGGAGTGCGACTGTAAATGAGACAGATTCTGAATTCGGTTCTCGCGAGATAATGACATGTTTAATATTTTGATTTCCTCCGCAATGTCTCCAGAATTCGGTGGAAACTGGGGAATGGAAGTGTCTTAATGGCATCAGAGTATCGTAACAACCTGGAAACCTAGTTTCCAGGTTCCCTTTGCCTACCACACTAAGTACGAGATACAGCATGAAGCTAAAAAGTTATTATAGATATTGAAGTCTAACAATTATTACACATATAACTACATATATATTTTTTATTTCAGTCACGATCCCGGTCATCCTGTAGCAAGAAAATAACAGTGATCTCAGACCCGCCTGCGCACGCGCCGCCGCCGCCGCCCGCGCCCGCGCTCATGATACCACGCGCTCGTCTGCACCCTTTACACTCCGATAGGTTAATATATTTTTTTTACTAAATTAAAATTTCTTAGAAATTATTTAATTATAAATCAACTAGTTTCTACAGTTAAACGAGAAAAGGAAAAGCTTTTAAAAATAACTTCCTAGTAGTACATTCAATGGAGAAATGTATCCAACATCATAACTAGAATAGTGTATGTGACTACTGTACAGATTCTAAACTGCACGAAATAATATGAAGTTCTTTTGCACTAAATTAGAACCTCGTATATAAGTATTACAAGTTGGGAATTTAACCTTATTACCATTGTGTGATTTTTTTACGTTTCATATCTTCCTCATGCTAACCAACATAATGGTGTCTTTATGACCTTATTGTACATAATATAATTTTATTTTTCTCCGTATTCTTTTCTTATCAACTGATGTTGATAGCTAATCCTCAAAGGGAGAGCAGTACTCAAAAAAAAGCATGTGCGAAAATAATGAAAATAATTTAATTAATATATCTTATTCCAGTCGGGACAACTTATCAAGAAAAAAAAGCACAGAAATTTGTAGTGAAGCAAAACTTATCAGCTACTTAGAGTCAGGAGTCACAAATCCTGCTGAAGAGGTGAGTTATGTTTATATATTCACAAATTACTTTCATTAAATACACTAAAAGGTCCACGATGTAAACGCGACAGGTTGTGTTAGATTTTCACTCGAGGAAATGAACTAATATATTCATTTCTTCGCTTGAGGCAAAACGCGATATTGAGTTTCGCTACTCAACAAGCAATGCCTTTAGAATTCGGCGGAAAGTGGGAACCTTAACCTGGGATAATGTTAAGACACTCGAAGTCTTAATTATAGGTTTTAGGTAAGGTTTCCTCTGCCTACTCATTTATGTGCGGGATACAGCGTGAAGCTAAAAAAAGAAAAAGTCATACAATTATATCCTAATTATGATTTAAGGAAATGAAATTGCGGCACAATAGTACTGCGTCTAACTTGATTGATGTGTGAATGAATCGTTTTTATTTTCCCGGTTTGGCGAGTCAAATTGCGGAGTTGAGTTCTGTTATTCAACACAAACTCTCCAATTCGGACAGAAACGTCTTGATTACTAGTCTCTCTCTGTCTCCCCTACTCTATGCGAGATGAAACGTGAAACTAAAAAAAATACATTTAAAGATTTCGCCGGTTAAGGTTAATTATTAATCAAATTCACATATATATAGGTATTTTATTTTTCTTTTTTCTTTTCTGCAGATGCGTAGAAAACATAGCATGGAATCTTCTTATAGTATTAATAAAGAGCGCTCTGGGAAACAAGGTAAAACTTATTTTAATTTGTTCCTTTTAAATATTGTTCATGAATTTTGTGATGATAGACGGATAAATATTGTGATGTAGTCCGATTTAAGATATTGCCCACGAGATATATTTTTTACGTTATGTTAATTGATAATTTGCTTAATAGGCTGTTAGCGGGAATGTACTTGTATATAAAATAAAAGGTGAACACTATTTGGATTTATATTATAGTATTTGGAGCCTATGTTTATAAGAAGCTAGTAGAATTTTACAATATTATTTAGCAATATGTATTACTCTTTTATCTTTACTTAAATAATAATACAATATTAATCTATATTAAAATTTAAACTGTATATTTTAGGTGCTCTAGTGTCAGCGGGTTTCAAGGTGTCTACAACAATCCGTCCCGACGACTCCGTAAAGGAAGACAGAGACGACGCGTCATCTGTTAATAAGACTGACTTAGAAGATGCATCTCGTTTTGATACATTGAGGAAAACATATAGGTTTGTACAGGGTTTTTCGGGCATATAAGGGTAGAGGCAGCCTAGTGTTGAGATACTCCTAAAATTTTCAGGATGAGAAATAAAAATATTTTAAAAATAATATATAACGAATAATGGTGATGTAATAGAACCTACTACTGGCCAATCCAGCCACAATAGACTGAAAATGATATGTAATAATAGAAAATCTATTTTGAATTTATCTTTAATACAAAATTAATTTTATATTAACGATTGATCATTATCATATACATTATGTGATTATATTTTTACTTTTGTGATGACATAACATTGTTTTTGCAGTCAAGAGGACATGTCAGAGTGGACTGATGCAGAACGGCGTATTGGTGAACTGTGAGCAGAATTTTTTATATTATAATACTATTTATTGTGAAAATTCATAGATATTTAAATCTATATTTAAACTAACTACTTATTTAATGATACGCATGATGATTTGATACAAGTCATTTGGATTTGAATTCACAATCATAACGAAGAAGTGTTTTTAAGTAAGTTTTATCGTCAGCTAAGAGTGTAAACATGCTAAATATGTCTTTTGACGTTTAGTACTCATATATTTTTATACCATTCGAAAAAGTAAAAAAAAATCGATATTCGACTTTTATTTTATTTTATGTAGAGAAATTGTAAAATGTTAGTTTTTTTAAAAACAATTTTGGTTTTCTTGAGAATAAGCTTATTAAATTTTAGCAGGTTTACACTCTAAGCCATCGGTATATTTTTTATATGGTCTCTCTAGGAAATTTTGTAGAACCATAGTTATATATTTCCCACATTTTAGTACTCTATCAGAAGCGCGGTCAGTAGGCGGAACCCTACCTGCCAGTACTGGCAGAGCTGCTTCTTCAACAAGACTGACACATCAGGTAATAAAAAAACAAATCAGCACGTTTCACTTCCTTTATTATATGGTAATATAATATTTCACAATGTTGCATGAATAAGAAGAATACTATATCTTGCATACATGTTTTTTTTTAAATAAATATCTGTCACTGAAATAATTTTGTAATAAAAATTCAAAAATAATAAATTGGTATACTAATTCACAATAACTTTGATGTTTGTGTGTAAATAACAATCTAGGAAGCAAACACCATGGCTGAACGCGATCTTGGCTCCACTTTCCTCCTGCCCCACGTGCACCTCTATAAACCTGACCTTGTGGGTATTCACACCGTTTATCACCTACTTATAATATTATTCACATACTAATATTCACTTTGAAATAGTAAAACTTTATATATAATATTTATCTATTGAGTTAATTGTAACAAATGTAATATTTTAAATAACATTGTTCTATTATACTAAAAAGAAAATATAATTATTTAATTTCCCCTTAATCTTTATCAAGAGAGATTTATTGTTTTATATTTTATACACATTTAATATATATATTAACTTATTTATTGTCTATTTAATGAATAGTAAATAAAATATTAGCCAAAAATATAACCTCTGTAAGAAATAGATCTCTTCTTAAATGACATTCAATAACCCGATCGTCAGCTTGACGAGCGTCAGCACCTTAAATGTCAAAGCTGACGATCTTCATGTAATTATTAATTTGAAGGCAATTTTAACAAAACAGTAATATTTTATTTTTTCAGACCAGTGACGTCTCGGAGTTTGATTCCCTGTAAAGACTGTCGAAGAAATGTTATAATAGTTTTCAAAAGCAAAACGTTACAACACTGAGGCTATATTCGATTTTAAAAACACATTTATTAAAAAGTTACCAAATTTTAAAAAAAGTAACGTTTTGTTGTATTAATTTATTTTTAGTTTAATAATGTCACGTGATTATTTATTATTTGCAGTTTAGGCAAAATGCTTATACTCAGATATTTTATTTGGCGAAGAAAAACTTAACTTAAACACTGAAAGCTATACTATACTACTAACTATATTTGTTTTTTTTTTTTCCAAGAATATTTTATAATATGAGAAAATAACTATTATAGTGCAAAGTAGATTCATTAAAGGAAATCTTCTTCTTCCAAGAAAATTTGGCACCACCAGTCTAGATATTTTCAGACAAAATAAAAAACATGCCATAATATCTATAAGTTTAACTAGATATAAGTATTCAATGAAAGTAGTTTGAATGAGAAATTGCTTATTTATTAAATTACTATTCACATTAAAAATTTCTCGTTTGAATATTTTCGTTGGTTTTATTTATTATTGAAAAAATGTTCAAAAATGTGCCAATGTATGGCGTTGAGTTCCGCAACTTGTCACGCAATGTCTCTTATATCGCGTTCTTCCTGTTTTTGCGGAATAAAGCGTGAAACGCGTGTTTGTGCTGTAATATGGGTACACATAAGAGTAATATATGCAATTTCATTACACATTGCTATTTTTAAAATAACTGTATTATTTATGTGAATATTTAAGTTTTTTTTAGTATATATAGTGCTTTAAATTATTTATATTTTTGGTAAATAAATGTTATTATTACATATGTTGTTTTATTTTAGAATGATTGTCTTTTAATATAAAAGATAAATTGTTCATGTGAATATATTTATGTTTTTAATGATTTCGTTAAAACACATACTTATTTAGGTATTCTAGATTGGAATTAAATATTTTTTATTTAATATACAGTTTAAAGGTAAAATGGAAATTTTAAACATTAATTATTATTACCAAAAAAATGATATTAATACAAAGATTTCAAAAACAAACGGTTTATTGTTATCTAAAAATCTTACCGAAATTTAGACTATATCTGAAAAACTTAGAAAAATACACAAAACACGTAATACTTATGAACATACTGTAGTAAAAAAAGAATTTCAAATTCAAATTCAAAATATTCGTTATTCAAATAAACTCTTATAAGCACTTTTGAATCGTCGAATGAACATATAACAAAAAAAATAGTTACCACCGGTTCGGAAGGCAGTTCTGCTGAGAAGAGCCGGCAAGAAACTCAACAGTTGCTCTTTTCAAAGTCAATGGTATAATTTAATTATTACATTAACTGGCAGCTATCCTGCATCACATTCAATAGACATTAATTCCATACATGTTTATCCTCTAAATATTCTTGAACAGTGTAATAAATAAGCTTTACTTGTTAGTATTTTTTTAAAGCTACTTTAAATTGTGATAGTGACAAACTTAGAATACACTGCGGAAGTCTATTATATACACGTATACTCAGACCCATAAAAGATTTATTAACTTTTTGGAGGCGAAAACTTGGCGTAACAAGTTTATTATTATTTCTCGTTCCTATCGTATTTTTATCCCTATTTTTACTATGACACTGTACATTTTGCCGGAAAAATAGACTATTATAATATACAAATTGTGAAGCAACTGTAATAATACCTGCATCTTTAAAAACATCTCGCAGATAATCTCGAGGTCTTAGGTTATAAATATATGTCACGGCTCTTTTTTAGAGAATAAATACTGAATTTATATCTGAAGCACTGCCCCATAGCAACATTCCAAAAGATAAAATACTATGAAAATAGCTATAGTAGACTGACTAGTCGGGCAGTTATAACGTCCGCCATTTGTCTTACTTTCTTAATGGCGAACGCGGCAGAGCTGAGTTTATCCGCAAGTGCTTCCAGATGAGTGTTCTATTGGAGTTTGGAATCTTTCGTAAAGCTAAGAAAATAGCTGATTCCGATACATTGAGGATTTCTCCTTTAATTTCTAGACTAAAATTATGTTTTTACGTTAGTTAAGCAAATTCAATACATTTAATTTTAAAATAAATGTAACAGGAAGACCATATTTTAAAACCTGTTCTTAATTACAAAAGCATTAGACGACATTGTTTATTAACATTTACTTAATATGTGTCATACAAACTGTTTTTACTCATAAATAATAAGGGTAAGAGTAAAGGAATTTTTGAAATAAAACACCAAGTTAAATATGAGACAGCATTTTTATTTAATATTCAATAATTTAGTTTATCGATAGAATATTCAGCAATATTACAAATACAACGTGAAACAATCGTAGCAACTTAATCGTTTTTAAACTTAATACAGCAACACTAGCATTATAATTAACATTAATGTTAAGCACACCGATTCTTAAACAAATTAACTATCGCCAGCATTGACTCATTGCGGAATCAATGGTATTGACCTAAAAACAACTGCTTTACAAAAAGCAAGTGATCGACACTAAGCTGTAGTTCACCCTTAAAAATTCTAGATCATCTTCAGTCTCAAACCTTAAGAATTTATAACATATCCAGATATATCCAAATCCTTCTTTTACATAATAACGAACATTTCATTACTTATTAATGGAAGTGAGCAAGCGCTGATATCATTTAGAATCACGATCAACGTATTTCATTCAACATAAAGTTTAAATCAAAATTTTAATTTTTATCTACCAATATGTTCTTTTTTTAAAAGTTTAATTATAACATAAAATAATAACACGACTAGATTAAAATACTGATCGTGAAATTTAAAATAATATCTTATATTACATTTGGTATCTACCTATCTAATAAAATTACTTCAGAAATTGTGCATGAATCGAAACCAATTTACAAAGTCCATACAAAGTCTAGGTTGAAAGCTTCAGTTTAGGGTGCATTTAAATATTACGCAACGCAATTTGAAGAGTTTCATAACCAGAGGGAAGGGGGGAAGGGGGGAGGTGTGATTCGAGCGTCTAAGTATGTTTTTTTTTTCCATTTTTAATGGTCCAACTTTATTTGTTAAAAACTCCCTTATAATTTTTGTGTGTGATATCCTTCGTCCGTGTAGTGTGTCATGTTTTTTTTTATTTATTTTACACAATAAACGTAAATTTTAAAAAAGGGGAGGGGAGTAGGGACGTGAAGGTTGCATGGATAAATGGTCAAGTCTTCAAATTTTGCGCTACATAATACATGAACCATCCTAAAAGCATTAAGGACATTAAGTTTCGTTACCAATTCAGCTTCTAAAACATTATCAAAATGATTATCAGAAACGATTCTACTTACACTTATACTTATAAAATAGTTGATATTTTCTACAGTGTTAACATCATTGAGTAAGCAAATATTTTCAAGACTAACAAGCTAAGCGCTATCTATAGAGGTTTATAGGTCAAGTAAGATGGACCGATGTCGATAAACGACGGTACAGTACAAAAGTTAGTACCAAAATACATCCAAAATTCTCTAAATATGTTTTGTATGCCTAATTTTATCAAATTCCTGGTTAAAAGACGTGCTCGGCACGTTTTCGTCTAATTTGTTTAAAAATCCGTGATTTTGTCTCCAATTGAAAACAATTTTATGGTTCATAGTCAAGCATCTTTATCTTCATTATTATTGTTAGTATTTTTTTTAGGTTTTTGAGCCCTAAGCCTAGTTTTATCATTACCTAAGTTTTTTATAACTTACTAGACTTATATCTATGATTCAACCCTCTTCTTATAAAAAAGGCAGATCATATACAATTCAATCTAGTAAATTAGCAAAAAACATATCAGTCAATGATAAAATAATATTAATATATTAATAACTTCACCATTTAGTAATTTTGATAAGTTTCAGTTAGTATTGATTATTTTTAACGACAATCAATAGAAATAGCAAAAAGTGCTTTATTCGATAAGCCTAAGCCGATAGTTATATGAATTTAAAAAGAAGAAACATTTAAAAATAATCTATTTCTTAGATTCATCTAAACTCGATCGTGTTGGTTTTGGAATCATTGAAAGGGATCTGGAAAAAAAGAATAAGTAGTTATAAGTACAGTAATAATTATAAATCAATAAATATAGAAATTCCGTTTTTTTTTATTTTCGACCAAATTAACTTTTTTAAACAAAATGCTCGAAAAATTAAAAAAAAAAACAAAATTTCCAAAAAAATTCCACTCTATATTCCCTTTCCATGCTATTACTTGTATAAATAGAAAACCACGCATCGCAAAATTAACTATTTTTTTATTTTACAATCTATCATAACCCGTTGATGAAGCAATATGCTAAATAAAGGATAGGGGAGATAATTAAATATATTAATGAAAAGGCAAATAAACGCAAAAGCCATACAATATAAACAGTGTACCTATTTGTCGTGTTTTTCTTGCGAGTGACTTAAACAATAGCAGCTGCAACGATAATATTTGCATTTTAGTAGGTACATTTTTTTTATGTAATCATAGGTAAATTAGAATAAAATATAAAAATAATATAATAATTTTGAAATCTTATAAATTTAATAAATTACCATAAAGCGTTATAAATGTTTATAAATCGTTTAAAGCGCAGTACGTAAATAAACCTACGCAGTTCTAAAAATTACATATATAATAATGATTATTTTATACAAAATAGATCGCGCGTACTATATATAATTAATAATTTTAATAAAGTAGCATATGATATTTAAAAATTAAATAATTAAAATATAAGAAACCAATAATGAAGCAATAGGTTAAATATTAATTTAGCGAATTTATAACCTTGGTTTAAGGGAAAAGAGTTGAACTAATAAGCAAAGTTTATTTATACCTTCGTTGAGCAGGTATCGGGGGCGAAGATTGGGTCGCCGGCGGTAGTGATGCTGGGCAACTTCCTGACAACGTAGTGGGTTCTTTTTCTTCTTCATCTCGTTTTTCACCTAAAATAAATTATTTAGTTACTTTTCCTTTAGGTAGCAGCAATTTTTTTGACATTATCTTCAAGGTATTATTTTAGAAGAATTAAGCACTAATTATAAATATTATTCCCAGTTATAAGTATTCAGTACTTACAAAGTACAAAACTTTTTAGTTCGTTGTTTGAAGTTGGTTTTTTTTGTTAAAAATTAATTTATTAAAAAAAAGAAATGATGACTATCATCATATTTTTATTGTTATATAAATATAAGCAACATTTTGGAGAAGTGGTACTTTTTTTTTAAATTAGACAATTAAAAACCTGTGTAAATATAAAACTTACCTTTAAGAATAGGTGTATCTCCAATATAGAATGTAGGCGCGGGTGCTTCAACAGTCGCCTCTCTCACGGAGCCGTCTCCACTGACAGCGCTAAGCGTGTCCGTACTATCAAACATTATTGTACGTTCCTTAGCTCGTGGAACGCGACTGTCTAGCTCCTAGAATTTGTGGAAAATCCAACTTTTATTATTATTATCTAATGATTTAGTATATTAATAAAAATATAATACAATATTTCAATAAATTTGGAAAAAGTCAAATTATTGCTTAAACAAACTGTTTAAATCATAACTTTTTGGAAAATATATAAAACTAACTTTTTAGCGGTTCTTACTAGTGGAAATTACTAACAGTATTAGTTTCAAATGTTCAATAACGTTTCTAAGTGCTGAGAAAAGTCCAATTAAATAAAAATAATATTTTAAATTTAAATAAATAACATTTCATATCGACTTACTCATTACTGCCAATTTTGTTGTGGTAAAAGCAATAAGTAATTTACTTACCAATCTTTCAGTATCAGAATCAGGTTCCTGTACACCATAATCTTGGGAATAATGCTCGCTAGTAGACTGATGTTCTAGACTTTCCATTTGTACCGCCGTCACGGGGTCTAAGGTGTCCAATGAGGATACCATGGTGTTCGACCCTGGAGGGCGCGCTATGTTATCTTTCTGATTAGTATCAAGCTCGGCAAAAAGCATAAAAGCTAATGGAATAACATGTTACTTTTACGTTTATGTTATACTGTTATTTTTATAGAGGAATGAGAGTAATGCGTTACGTTATTTTAGTTACATAAGTTATCCAATATTTTATGATGTTATGAGCATAAATTTTAAAGTATTAATTGTTAAGTTATATCTAAAATTCAAAGAAAAAATGCAAAAGTAAAAGAAATAAAAAAAAAAAACAAGTAATATAAATAATTTTGTCAGTTTTTTAAATTATTTATTTTGGTCTTTAGTTTAACACATTATTCCATTGATTAGTTATATATTAGTTATGGTATTATACTAGAAGCGGGGATGGATACATCTGCAACGTTAAATGGGTTCATTAATGAATATATATTACATAAACGTCGCATGCTAAATAAATAATAATTATTAATATAATAGCAGTTTAGTGAGGATTTTGTAATAATTTATAATAATATGCAGTCAAGACATTTTCTTATAATATCATTAACCTTCTTTGACTTTTTATTACCAATATGTCATATTTGTAACAGACATTAAAAATTAAAATAAAAACAACATCCAGCATTTCATTACAAAGTATTACATTTCATACATTTTATACAATTAATAAGAATTTAGAAAATAATTTGGTGACCCATGCGGTGGTACTATTGCCAATTTAGGAGGTACTTATAATAATTTAGAAATGCTTACATTTTTACCATTACATTTGGGGTCATCATTTACTATTAGAATTACAGATTTTTGAAGAAAATTTAAAATCTGTAAATTTATTAAATACTGCCTAGCTATCAAGCTTTATCATTATATATTTTATATAATACACTATAATATATGTATATAGTATAGATATTTTAAACAAAAAATTGAGGCTTACCTCCTGAAGTCAGACTACCCGTCATAGGCGTGTCGATTTCATAATTGTACGTTGCTCGAGTCGCATTAGAACTTGTGGCCTCTAAGCTGTCAGTGCTGCCTAGCATCATATCTGCTCGTGCTCTGTAGAGTATTAACTAAATCTAATATAAACTATATAAATTATGCTAGAATTATAACTCACAATATTAAATTATGTTTATTTGCAAACAGCTTTGATGAAGAAAGTTTTATTATTGGCGGATTTTTAATGTCTCATTTATTAATTCTTATGAAAATAAAAAATATTTTTAAAATTTATAAATATTTAAAAAAAATCAGCTTCACGCTGTATCCCGCACACAGCAGGGCAGGTAGAGGGAACCTAGTGTTAAGACACTCCGTTCCCCACTGCCGAATTCTAGTAAGTCTAAGTCCATTGCGTGTTGAGTGGCTAAACTCAACGCCGCGCTTTGCCTCGACATCAGAGCGAAGAAATGGAAATATAAATTTAAATTAATATTTACTCCTCGAGTGGGGATCGAACCCACAACCAGTCGGTTTTGCAGTCACAGTTTGTGCCACCTTAAAAGTTAAAAAAATAATTTGCACTGCCTATATTTGTCGTTAGCTTCACCAGATCATCTATACCAGATTGAACTTACTTAACAAAAATATTTTACTTAACAAAAAGTTATTTTGAAATCTCAATATAGAATTGTAGAACTGTAAATAATTATAGAACTACTCTGACAATATAATTGAATCGTTTTACGAGGATTGATTATAATATTTGTGTACAGAAGGCCATTATTAATAATAAGATAATATTTTTCAAAACATACCGGCTAAAACTTCCCGAAGAACTCAGTTCCTCATCTTGACCACTCCAGGAACCACTGGCTGGATCTGTAAAATGTTTTCCGGAGACAATACTGTGAGCCACCGATCTCCCTGAGGAGGGCGATAGCTCGCGGATCGCGCTTCCCTCACGTGAAAATTCTAAGTCATCAGGTTTCTCTTCGTATCGTTCTGAAGATGTTATTATTGTTTGCTTAGACAACATCGCTACTTCACTATCGGATGGATGTCTTTCTATAATTGTCATTAAACTATCCATTTCGGATGGTTGGGATGCTAAAGAAGAAGACATTTCAGAACCCATTGACATACTGCTTTCATCATAAATATTAGATCTTATTGGTATATCTACACCTTGTTCAGAATCGGTATATGAAATAGTTTCCGATATTTTATTCCCATCTACATTTTTTTCTTCTATAATAGTAGTAGACGTAGTAGCTTGAACTATTGATGCTGTGTGACTCTGACTCTCAGTTTGTACATTCTGTTCTTCTAGTTTTTTACACTTTTCTTCTTGATCTAAAATTTTCATCATTTCTTCACAATCTCCTGGTATGGATTCAGCAGAACCATCACTCGGAGCTGCAGCACAAACAAAAGAGGAAGTCTTTTGACAATCTTCCATAACTTCACAAGTTTTAGGTTCTGATGTACCTGCTTCAGGTTCTGGTACAAAAAAGGCACCCCTATCGTCAAATTTCTTGACAGTTATTATTTTCGGCCGATATTCTTGTATTTTTTGCTCTAAGGCTAATTGTTGATCAATAATCTTTCTAATTGCTACTGAATCAGATAAAAATTTTTGTGATGGACTACCATAGCTTCCAACTTTTTGAGATGGACTTCCACCTTTTTGTGAAGGACTTCCACCTTTCTGTCCTGGACTACCGCTCTTAAATGGCGGACTACTATCACTGCTACTATCGTACGAACGTTTTTCCTGTTCCAGAAAACTTCCACTGACTACTTTGGGATCAGCAAGTAATAAAGCTTCTTTTTGTTTTGCTAATAATTCAGCCTTTAAAGCTTCTAGGCAAGCGGTTTCAAGTCCTTCAAATTCTTTTAAACTTGATATTGATATATCATCACCTTGACTTTTACTTAAAATATATCGACGAGGTAAAGATCCATTTAGAGAATCTTGGGACGACGAAGAATGTTGTTGATATTGTTCCATTAACGCCCTTTCAAGATTTTCAAATTCTTGTAATGAGCTTATAGAAATATCGTCATTCTCTCCTTTTATTCTGAATCTCATACGAGAGGCCATTTCAGATTCCGACATACTTCCATATGAATTTCTAAAGCTACCGTAACTACCTATAGACTCTTTCTGAGAACTTAGACTTCCAATACGGCTAGCATCAAAATCAGTCATTTCCTCTTCCTTGATATCCTCCAAAGGAATCCTTTCATAGTCGTATCGAGGATCTCCTTCGAATTGCATTTGTATCCAACGCTTACCAGCCTCGATTTCAGCTAATTCTTGAGCTTGCAGCCTCTTTTGGTCTAATTCAAATTGTTCTTCGTCAGATAGTGATGATCCAGAAGCGCTGCTTGTACTTTCTTGTTTTCTAGATGTCTTTGATAAGTATTCTTCTACTTCAGTATCGTGACGTCTTACATACTTCTGTGTCTTTATTTGTAAACTTTTGCCTTCTGGGTCAGTTTCTTGAGCTTCCTTTGCAACTTCCTCAATAACAACAAAATCATCCATTTCACTTGGCTTGTCAACCATTTCAAATTCGTCACTGGTTGGTGATTCTTGTTCTTTTTCATAGGTATGTAAAGTTTTTTCATCTGTCGTAATAATAAGTTCAGATTTACTAGTTTCTGTCATTAATTCAGATTTCAATTCTGGGGTTTCTGATATGTCATACATATCATCAAGAACATACTCTCGTCCATTATCGGTAGATAATGAACTTTGACTTGGCGCTGAAAGAGGTGTATGAGGAGTTGAAAGATGTTCATGAGTTCTTAGACTAGATGTTGAGCTTTGTTTACTCTCAAAATGATCATCAGGTGTTTTCAAGCCAGATTTTTCAGCTTTTGTTTTAGGGACAGAAGAATCACTTTTTGATTTTAATATTTCTTCATACTGTTTTGTTCCTATTGGAATAATATCATCTTCAATGTCAACAAACTCCCTTTGGCTAGGGGGCCTTTCAGTAACAGGGAAAGGAATAGCACTTATGTCCTTGATAACCTTCTGTACACATTCTTCTTTAACTTCTTGTTGTGTTCTACTAATATGAGTAGTTGGGATGTTTTCTTCTTTTTTTACCGTAGCTTTGAGTATAATAGTATCATCATGCGGTATTTTTGTTTGTGTAGTACTTACACAACCATATTTTTCTATTTCTGCATACTCTGCTGAGCCTACTGATATAATTTCACTTTCTATATCAACAAATTCTCTTTGAGACTTACTTACTTTTGTTACAGAAAATGGTACAGCGTGATCGCTATGGGTAGATACTTTAGAAACTGTTTCTTGAATTTCCTCTTTATCTAAGTCCAATTGTGATTGAGATGAAGATATATCAAGTTTGGAAATTGAAGAAGATAATATCTCATCGGTCTTAAATTGACTTGATATTGTTGTGTCTGATCCTTCTTTATCTTTTAAGGAATCATCATCTACATCAATACTCTCTGACGCTCCCTCAACTGGGAAATGTTCAGGGATCATGTCTTTAGGCTGAAATCGCATTTCATGAGATCTTTTCATTTTACCGACGGGTTCTATACTATCTACTTTATATTCATCATCTTCACCTGAAATTTCCTCGTCACTTATTTCTTTTCCCTTTAATGCATGTTCTTTTTCAGGTTCATGCAAAAATTGTTCTACATAAGTGCTACTTTCCATTAATTCCTCTTTTAACTCATTAGCAGAAGGTACAAGAGTTTCAGATGCATCTGATATATCTATACTAGCTACATGACTTGAACCGTCTGAATCAAGGCTCTTCATGCTGTCTCTTGATGCAAGAGAACTTCCAGCAGTGTAGTAATCTTTGGATGTTCTTAAAGATTGAGATGAAATATCATGACTAGTAAGTGCTGTTTCATATTCGGTGCCACTTTGAGCGGTCATCATGACTTCAACATCTGAAGATAATGGCCTACTTTCCGAGTGTTCAAAACTGTGGTAATGACTTTCGCCAGAGCTAGACCAGCCTTCAATATCTGATGCCGATCTTCTATCTACGACGCCTAACTGTGATTTTATATGCTTATGCGCTCTACGTTTAACTTCAGGGCTACCCTTAGAAGAATCTTTCCCATCGAATGTAATATCGCTCTCTGTTTCTAAAATAGAATGAGGACCACTATCAGATCTTATCGATATGTCTGCTTCTAAAGGTGGACTAGATTCTTTTTGATGGATAGTTTCTTTATCATCGTCAGAAAAAGTGATTTCATCATGTGAACTTACTTTTTTAGAAATTTCATCTGACTTACTATCTACGTCCTTATCATCTTTATCGTGAGTCGTAATCTTATCACTATGATCATCATTAACGTGAGGTTCTTCTTTTATTACTTCAGGTCTATCTGGACTTATTAAAATTTTAAATTGAAATTCTGATGGAGATTGTTTATATTTAATACTGCCATCACTTTTCTCACTAATAATTTCAACTTGTGCTGCTTCTAAGGACTGCTTAACTTCATCTATAGTTTTCTCCAAAACTGATAAGTCAGCAAGAGGCTGAGCAGATATTAATGAATCTAATGCCACCCTTTCAGTCTCAAGTTTCATACCATGAAACTCGGCAGAGGAAAAATCTGTATCGTAACCGCTACTACATATATCTTCTGTGCTTTTTTCTTTTACTAATTTCATTTCGCTTTTTCTGTGATCTGTTCCAGTAAGAAACGCTGAGTCCGCTTCTGTAGAAAATTCTGATGCTTGTAATGTTTCGGCACTAACGGTTGAATCTATTGACTTTTGTAAAACTTCGCCTTCGTGAGATTCTAATGACTTAATCATGTTCTCAGTATCAAGACTTTCACCAGATTTTATCATAACGTCCTTTGATGTAGTACTGATGTCGTCAGAGATTTCTACCGTGCTTGGTGATATATCTTCAATTTTAATGAGTTTTGAACTGGAATCATAAGTTTTAGCTTCAAGGTTGGCCGTGAATCCCATTGTTTCATCCATAGTTTCTGTAGTAGATTTAAGCGACGGCTCTGATTCTGCAGTTTGTGTTAAATCTTGAATTACACTAGCGCCTTCTTTGAAAACTGATACTTCTAAAATTAAGTCATCGGCCTGGTGAAGTGGTAATTTAACTGGAGATCTAGTACAGCTTGTGTCTTTTTTTGGGGTATCATTTATTCTATCATCATGAGGTAAATCTGGCACTATTTCTGATTCAGAATGCGTGTCTTGACTAGCTGTACGACTAAATGTACTTTTGACAGGAGAAGTTGAGATTTTTATTTCTTTTATAAAATCGACTTCATAAACTTCATCATCTTTTTTGAAAGATTTTGATTTACTTTTTGGGCTAGCATCTGAGGAGTCTTGTCTCTCCGCAGTTTCACTTTTAAAACTAGGCACGTGAGAAGCATCTGAACTAAGATCATCATGTTCTTTACTTTCGATAACAGATTCCTCTTTGTAGTGCTCCACTTTCGAACTTACTATTTGACCTTTCTCAGATACTTCAATGCTTGAAACAGTTTCATCTTTCTCAACTATTTTTAAGCTTGAATCCACAAATGCTATCCTTGATTTATTATCTTCATCTTCTTTAATGTTCTTTAACTCTCCAGGTTCTGTAAAATATTCTTTACCCCACTGTTCATGAGACAAATCTCGCTCTGATATTTTTACTTCATGTTTTTTCTTTACTGTTTCATCTTTTATAGCAGTCATTTTTTCTTCTGATTTAGTTTGTCTTCCAGTATAAAGTCCTTGCTCAGAAAATTCTCTTTCTACTTTAACTATATCTGTGTCATCAGTACTCTTAAATACTGTTTTGGTTTCTACGTCAGATCGTTTCGCAGAAGCTTCATGTGCTTTTTCCACTTTTTTTTGAGATGTTTCTGTTTGATCACCTTCTCTCTTAACCGTCATTTTTTCTTTAACTTCATGTTCTTGTCCTCGTAATTCATGACTAGTTTCAGTTTTTATTATTAATGAATCGTCGTCTGACGAGGAAACTTGTTTTGTTTCAGAGAAAAATTCTTGTCCTGAGATTTTTCTTGTTTCTGTCTCTTTATGAGAAAGTACTGTACCATATTCACTTGCAGCACCAAATTTAGCAATCATATCAGACATGACTGCCTCTGGGTCTATATTTTGGAATTTCATTTGTGTAGCATCTACAGTTTTGTGAATTGAAGACGAAGACGTTGATGTCTCTATTCGAGACTGTGAGAAAAATGTATCTGTTGATGTAGTTGATGTAGATTTCTGCATATCTTCTCCCATTTCTTTCTTAATTTGATCAATAACGTCAATGCTCTTTTCAATTGTTCGATCTACTAATTCAATAGCACCACTTGTGATTGTGGGCTTATCCACATTTACAAATGATAAATGATCAGCAATATGTTTTGTAGGGGACTTTGATCTAGCTGCTTCATTTAGAGCTTTAGACGCTTCTGATAGTAATTCTGAAAAGATGAATAGTAAAAGTGAATAATAAATAAAATGAACATAGTTTTGCGTGACGTCAAAAAATTATAAACTATAAACCAACATAAAAATAAATATAATTAAGGAGATATATATAATAAACCTAATAGTATTGTTATATAAATTATGTATTTATATAATATATATACATTAATAGTGCTAAAGCTAGTAACAAGGTGTAGAATAATATAGACAATTAAAGCATCTTTAAAAAATATATAAGTTAATCATATATAATATATATAATATTTAAAATGACAATATATTGAGTTAATAAAATTAATAATGAGGAAGCTTATGTGATGGCAAGATGTAAAATAAACTTTGAAGAATTTTGGAATCAAAGCGAAACATTACTCAAATGTGAACATCAATGTGAAGTGAAAACAAAAATTGATTGCTGATCAATAACAAATAAACCAATTCATTTGTTAGTTTAAAAAGCGACAATTAATGAAATATAAAAAAATGGTCCCTCCAATTGTGTTCACTTACCTAAGCAACGTGAGGACTCCGCAAGAAAGAAAGTAAATTTTACTGTGCGACAAATATTAGCATAATGTTTGTGTCTATTGCAAATTAATTTTAACTCTCTTATTTAAATTATCTTATTCTTATTATATTTATAATTATGATGTGCTGCTTTGTTTGCTACCTTTCTAACTAGGTGCTTATTGTAATGATGTCCAATCTGTAGCATTGATATTAAATTTAGATATTAAATTGATGATCAAATAAATTATTAATATCATGCAAAAGTTGACTCTAATAAAAATGTGGCAAAATAATAATTTAAATTAGTCTTTATATTTCTAAAATAATGAGTAAAGTTTCGCCATGACTCTACTTTGCCACTATCTAATGCAACATTAATATTATAGTACACATACGTTTATTAAAAATGTAGCCAATCTCAAATAAAAAACTTAATTATTATATTTGTTACTTTAAGATAACGATACTAGCATAAAAAATAAATATTATATATTTCAAAATATGTAAATATGTATATAAGTTAAATGATAAAATACATTTTATTGTTTACCACGGACATGACTTACTAAAATTTCGATAAAAAATTTAAGTTATATTTAATTTTCCTTAGGTCTTACCGCTTTGATGTGCCTCAGTTTCACTCAACATGCTATCGCCAGCCGATGAAGCTCTAGGAGATGCTCGACTTGCATCGAGAAAAGATGAATCGGAACCTAAATAGTACGAAGAATTAGAAACTATAAGCTGACATGTAAGATTATTGTAATGAGGCACTAATATTTTTTTTGTTTGTTGTATAATTGAACAGTGCAATAATGTTTATGTTGCGTGACTACAGCAAAAAATACAAATTAATGAGACATATAATCTGAGATTTCTATCTATGAATGAAAAGCTATAAAAATATTTATATATATATAAATTTTATTACTGATAGTAATAGCAAACATAATAAATATGTAATAAAACACCTTTTGGTTGTAGTCCTGTTTGCTTTTCAGTGGCATTATCTTCGGATTTTGCCCTTTCTTTCATTATTAAATCAACAGGTGATGGAGGAGGTGTCTTTGAAAATTTTGCTGATAAATCTAAAAGAATATAATGGTGTAAGAAAGACATGTTAGACAAAATAAAATAACGTTTTAATAAAGTTGTCTAGAAAGGTAAAAAATAGGACGTAGCTCGAATCTCGCTTCTCGCTCGAATAAGTTGTAATAAGCGTATGAGAATTTAAAATTTATCTCCAATTAATTGCGTCTAGAGTGGTTTCTTACCAATATTTGAGTCTCGCTACGATCTAACTTTTACGTTTCTAAATCTCTTCCGTTCCATAGTACGTGAATAATTAAAATGTTCACGTACTATGGATAAGAATAAGTTAAAAAAAAGGATACTTATATTGAAATTACCGTGTGTTACATGGCTGGAATCAATTCTAATCAGAGCACCTTGGGAGGAAATGTCTTCCAATAAATTTGAACATCTTCTATTTAATTCTTTCATATCCGGTACTTCATCTTCCTTTTCACTTTTTTCTGCCTCGTCGTCAGCTTCTTCTGCTTCTTGTTTTTTCTCTTCGAATATTATTTTTTTCCTTTCTGTTATGTGTAACTCTTCCTTTAAACTTGCACCTTTATCTTTAATTTCTTTGAGAAATTGACCTTTCATATCGACAATGTCCATTTCCGATACCTTAATTTTTTCAAAAGATTTTTCATCTTGCTCACTTAGTAATTTACTTTCTGTCATAACTGAAGTTTCTTGTGAAGAGCTTGTTGAAATATGAGTGATCTTCGAGGTTGAACGCTCCTCATCTGCAAATTCTTTACTTCTTGTTAGTATATCTGATGCATCTGATGCTAATGTTTTTGATACATCAAATGAAGAATGTTCTTCAGAAAATGTTTTTTCATCAATTGATCTTGAAATTTCTTTAACACTGTCTATTGAAGCTTTTGAAAAATCTTTTGTTAAATCAACTGTTGAATCTTTTGATAATTCATTAGTAGCAAAATCTCTGGAAGTATCTTTACTGTCTATTGAAGATTTCGAATAATCTTTGGTCAAGTCAAGTGATTTTTTCGATAAATCAGGAGTACCTCTTTCTTCGGTTTGATCATCCATCCTATATTCTTCTTTAATATCAACTGACGTTTTAGACGAATCTTTCACGAGGTCAGCTCCACTCATCCTAGATAAATCAGCTGACGTACCATCTTCTACAACTGATTTTTGGTCATCATCAGACGATTTGGTTAACGTTGATATTACAGTCGTTACTGAAGATTCAGTTGTTGACTTTGATACTAAATCGTTACGTAAAATACTGTCTACAAAAT
>JAATLQ010025757.1:0-39320 GCA_013421005.1 Heliconius erato x Heliconius himera | reverse complement strand
ATTTCAGTTGTTTCAGCTGTTACAGATTTTCTTGGAGTGATTGTCACATTCGAGAAATCACCAGATGGAAATCTCATTGATTCATTCCGCATATGTCTTTGCAAATGTTTTGGAGTAGGTTTTGCCGGAGATGAGGGATCGAATTTTCTAAATTGCTCTGCTGTTTTTTCTTGTTTTGTTTCTTCTTTTTTTTCTTTAACATCCTTACGTAAATCAATTTCCCTTTCACCATCTACTTCTATACTATCTGAAGTTGGTGAGCTTTTTGTACGAGTGTATTCTAGTTTTGATTCCGCCTTTGCCTAAAAATATGTCATACAAACTTAAATAACAATCGTAGTAACATTAATTCATGATGTACCATAGTACATTATGAATTAAGCATTATGTGCTTTATGCTATAATTGTTAATTACCTGCTGTTCAATATCTTGGAATTTTTTAATGTCCGGTTTTATTTGTGTCTTGATCTCAATAATTTCTTCTCGTAGTTCTTTCTTTTGTTTAGATGATGGAATTTTGCTTGAACTAAGCTTCTTCGTGATTTGTTCTTTTCTCTCAGCTACACTTCGTTTTACATCTAAAAAAATTGATCAAAAATTAAAATTAAAAATACAAAAAATTTAAAATGTCAAAATAAATAATATGAATAATAGAAAACTCATTTAAAAGCTTGTGGTGAGCTAACCTGTTTCCTGGTTTTATTGCGGAGGTTCATCTGAACCTTGCAACTGAATTAAAAACTTGAAAATTGTAAAACAACACTCAAACATTTCTAGACATACTTACTTGATTATGTTTAGACTATTTCCGTTTGTAAAAGAAAAAACACTAATCCCCATCTACCGTTATATTACGATAGTATCCGTTATACTTGTGTTAGGACAAATTATTTTAATTTATAATTGGTTACAACATTATTATATATAATTTTTTGATAATTTTTCATATTACCATCTACCAACATAGATTATTTGTCTCATTTTGTACTCAAATAATACTAATTTTAAATATACCGTCGTCTTCTTCACTTTCTTCGCTCGGCGTAGGCGTCCTATCCATTTCGCTTTTTTCTACTGATTTTTCCTCCGGTGAGTACTTGGCTTCGTCTTGATCTAAGTCCTCTGTTCTTGTGGTTTCTTCAACTTCACTATCATCATAAATACTCTCCTTTAGCTTATTATCTTCCTCCGCTACAAATAAAAATATTCATATATTACTAAATTAATTATCGAAATGTCATTATTGTCATTATTATATTTCCAATCTTTATAAAGTAAATGGCGGAGTGGGACAGCGTTTGATTGTAAACGTGACAGTAGACTCCCTCGGTTGTATGAATTAATTTCATATCTATGCCATGGTTAGACAAAATGGTTTTCATTGAACAATACACAATGTCGCATATTTGGACGAAATTAATGAAGAAGAGAATGAAGCTACTCTACTATATATGTAGCACGACGATAAAGGTAACAGGAAAAGCTTGTAACCAACAGCTGATTATCGGGTTCAGTGGCGTGAAAATAAAAAAAATATAATAATAACCTATGTACGTCGCATAGTGTTCAGACAGGCGAATGATGATAATAATGAAATCAAATAACTTAATATTAAATTAAAACTTATGAAAGTATTATAAAACAAGTATACTTCTTAATTCTGAAAAATATCTAAAGAACATGATTTATATAGCTACCTTTATATGCTTCAATTTCCTCAGAGGCTTGTCGTTCCTGGTATATGTTCCTTTGAATTCTTCGTTCATTTGTCAGTTCCGATTGAGGTGCAATAATGTCGTCTCTTCCTATACGACATAGCGCTAGTTCCAAAGAGTTGTCTAAAGAATAAAAAATAAATTTATGAAATATGGAATACTTATTATTTTATAAATATTTAATAACAACATTTATTTGGTCTATTCGTCGTCACATTATTTGAATTATGTTATGTGAGTAATATAATCAAAAACGATTAATTGAGTAATTATTATTAAATTAATTTGTCATTAAAATACAGTCTTTGACAGTTACCATTTATGAAGTGTTGATAAATTATTTTCAAATTGATATTAAGAGAACTAAACACAAATGACCGAAATCACAGATAACGCACTAAGCACTAGAAAATCTAACATGGCAATCGTCTTAAAATTAAATTTCGTCTCATACTTGAGGCGGCGTTGAGTTCCGCCACTCAACACGCAATGCCTCCAGAGCTCGGCGGAAAGTGGGGAACGGTGTGTCTTAACATTAGGTTCCCTCTGCCTAGCCTGCTGTATGCGGGATACAGCGTTTCAGCTGATTTTTAATTAATAATTAATTGTTACCTAAGTTTAAAAGCACTTAACAAAAAAAAAATCAAAAACTAAAATGATAAACTATTCACAGCAATAATAATAATACAAAAAACATACCTAGAGCTTTAGTACCAGATTGAGTCTTCCATAGTTTTAGCATCAACTGAGCTTGTTCCGCAGCAGTAATCCTCTTCGCTTGTATTTGATTAACTGTCGCAACACTCACACCCAACTCATAAGCTAATGCCACCCAATCCTTACCTAATAAATTACAAATGTCTTCCAACCTAAAAACAAATATATCCACAACTAAATATTCACATAACACAGTTATATAATAAAAATATCACTTGCCTACGCTCTCAGACAAGCGCCAGAATGAAATAACAACGTAATGTATGTTCTAATGATATGGGTCTTACCTAGTGTTCTGAGCCGTTGGACAAATCAGGCTAATCTTATTACTGCATCAAACCAATCTTGTTATAAATATAACCTTGCGTAAGCATTTATTTACTAGTAAGTACTTACATAAATACTATTTTTTTTAATTCAACCCTTACTTATAGGTCTTCTAAATAAATTGAAATATAATAATAAAATTGTAATCCTAAAGAAGTTTTTCGATGACATAAAATAATTATCGTTTGAGTAAATAAAAATTATATTTATAACAAAATGTAAAGCCGTAGCAAAAATATTTTTAATACCTGGGATCGCTAAGTCGTTGACGCCATATAAGTTCTTGTTCCTCTGTTCGTCTGGGCATCATATCTGCTGGCAATGGTGAGGCTCTGTCTACTGGTAAGTCATCTGGTACCATTATATTGAGTACCGCGATCTTTAAAATTAACATTCAACATAGAAATGGGTATATAGTATTTAGCGTTTATATAAGGGAACAAGACATTCTAGCTGTATGATTTTTTTAAGCTTTAATACGACGATTACACTATACTACTTCTAGTTCACTAGGCCAAGTTATTACAAATAGGGCGCTTTGGTTCACCTCGTTTAAGTTGGGGTCAAACATCTCCACTTGCATTTACACTACTTTTCATCTAAAGTCCTACATAAGATAGTGAACAAGAAGTAGTGTCGTAAAATCGCCGCTAATATATTTATACTTACAGGAGCAGGTGAAGGTTCACCTTTAGGAACTTTAGGATCCCTCATAAATTGGCATCGGCATATTGGTTCTAGATCTTGTGTTTTTATCATTACTGGGAACGCCATTCGGTTCTCTCTAAAAGCTCGGAAAGGTATGGAAAGTTGTTCACCAGACTTAGCAACCGGTACTAAGTTTCCACCAAATTCAAGATAGACTGGTTTTCCTTCATGTACCTAGATTAATATAACAGCAAATTTAATCAAAGCATTTTAAAATATTACACAATCTTATGAAATATAATATTTAATATAAAAATTATTTATTCTCTTTTAGAAAAAACAGTAAAAGGTTAAAAAATGTTAATATAAATGACCTTTGTTTTATTACAGCTTAACCATTTTATAACTGGATTAGATAACGTACACAAGTATAAGAAAGGGAAGCCCAATAAGTGTTGTATTTCATCAAAAGGCAATATTACCTCAACATCACGACTTTTTGCGACTTGTATAAATCGTTCTATTCTTTCAAGAGCCTTGTCTTCCTTGTCATCAGTGACACAGAACATTCGTAATTGAGCTTGGCATTCGTCCGTTCGTTTCGCATAAACTACGAAACGGGCCATGAACGGTACATGAATTGCTTCCCTAAAAGAGATATTTGGTTAAAAGTAGGTATGGGGGATGCAAACATAGCCGGTTAGTGTCTGACTGACTGACTACGTTACAAGTTGTGGATAAATGTTGATTAATAATAAGATTTTTGTTTCTACGATCTGGGTTAGCAATGAAGTTTTAATAGTACTTTCTATCTGTTTATCTTGACTGAGCACTAACATGAGTAAAGATAATAAAATGAAATAACGTTAAATTTAATTTTAAGATATGTTTTTACCTGTACAACTCAGTTGCCATTTTGGTTGCATCTTCAACATGTCTGCAATCAATCAGCCAATAACGTGCAGACACAGTTGTTGTGAATGATACACAATCATTTACAAACGTCAATGGTGTATTTTCTGTTACATCCTCCCAATGAGCTCGATTAGTTCCGCCTGAACAAATATTAGCTCTTATGCACTTTTGTATTAATACAATTAATTCTAAATGTAATTTACAATTTTGTTTTAATCTTTCCAATCTTGCAAGCTACAGAGGCAGTATAGCTGTTTCAATGCTTTTTCAGCTGCCGAAGTAAATTTGTTTTTTAATATTTCAATGCATGCAATAAGCGTTTACGACTAGAATTATTTTTTTTAATTTACAATGCCTCTTTTACATCTCTATAAACTAATTTAAACATATAAAAAATGTACTGAAAGGGAAAGTGTTATTGATAGTATTCAATATTTAACAGTGATATAACAAATATTTTTATTGAATCACTTAAATCTTCAAACTAAACAACAAGGTAATTAATTGGAAAAGATAGGTTAATAAACAATAAAAATAAAATAAAATGGTTCCAAAACGGCCTATAGCAAACACACAACAAGCAAGGACGACATATCATAAGAAAATAACTAATATAACGTACCGTGTTATACTTATTATAATGAAAAAGTGATTAAAAAATGTGACATATTTTATAAGGTTTTGGTTTACTTATGCATAGTGCTGTATATTAAAAATAATGGTACTATGTAAATTTTAAATCGATTGTTTCAAAATTCTGGTCTGAGTCATCGGAAAACAGATCTCTCGAAGGACAATCACTGAAATAAATCGAAAACTAAAATAGAAACAAACTGCCCTTAACGGTGAGGTAATGATACAAATAAATGTGATAGAAATAGACAAAATGATAAAAAAACAAATGAAACTGATAGGCCGTTTTGGAAAATAACTTGACCAGTAGAAGCAAAATAATAAAATATTGGGAACATTGACGCAGAAGTATGAAATGTGTGATAGGACGTGGCACCGATTCAATGTTTAAGTCATACATATCAATGCAACCGATATATTAGTGCTAAAGTTTCTCAAAATGTGCCTTTATTTTAAAACCGTTTAATCCTGCTTAAGAAAAAAACCCATATTAAGTGATATAAACTGCAGTGCATCTTTTTGTAATCTCAAGATTTATTGTATATGATACAAAGTGTATGTGAAATAAGAAAGCAAAAACTTTCAGCCCGTGCATAGAGGAAGAATGTATGTAAAGCAAGATATGGAAAAAGCATTCAAAGTGATAAAGGGAGGAAATTAAAATATTACTAATATCTATAGTCATATAATTAGCACATAGATATCAATAACAGTGAACGTTCGATGGGAAAAGGGTAAAAAAATTAAAGGACAAATAAAATAAAGTAAACAAAAAAAACGTGAAACTTAACCGACGTACTGATTTTTTAGTTATTTGTAAAGTATGTCTAGTTTTTTTTTACCTTCGAGAGATCTTTTGCGAAATACCCCTGTTGGTGCGCGTTGATTAGAAGGCAGCGTTTAATTTAACGCCACACACGGTGAGCGTGCAACACACACAAACACACGAGAACAAAGACAATGTAGACACGCACAAAACGCACACATAGGGACAGCTCCCTTTAGCTGCTCTGTGTATTTGCTATAAGCGCTCTTAATATCGATATCATATGTAATTTTGATGTTTCCCTAACAAATATTTGTATGACTGTTACTTGAATATGATCTGTATAGTTTTAAGTAGAATGTTCAGACTAAACTAATAATTATTTGATTAACATGCTTATCCCACTGTCTAGATGTCTGGGATAGGTTTGTTTCTAATAAAATATAATTAAGTCGTCATGTTGTAACTACTGCAATGTTTTTTATTGAAAGAAGAAAAACTATAGAATATTTACTATACTGAGCTATCTTTTTAAATAGTAAGTAAATCTAAGAAATTGGAATTATATGTATGTATAAATGTTTTATGCTATTGCTACCGATCTCATATGAAACTGACTAGCCAATATACATATACGATTTGGTCATGATTTCGTTCTATGACTTACGTCTACTTTTGTGTTGTAATGGAATATCAAATTCAAGTACCAAATTATTTTACCAAGCATTACTTTGTAGCTTGTACTCAATTAGCTTACTTACCTTGGACGTCGGCGGAGCCGTAATGTAATAATATTATCATATATATATCACATATTAGCCAATATCATAAGCCATACTCCATTGCAACACTTCACAAATACAAAACTGTTAGTCACTAAATACAATCTTTATCTGCAATTAATTCCCGGATTATTTGAATTTGAAACAATTTACAATCAGAATTTAGTTAGAAATCAGAATTTTATTGAATCCAGTGACTAAACCCATCAGATTTAATAAAATGAGCAAAGATTCGAGCATACCTGAAATGGAGCAAAGGAGTCTCAGTGTTGGTGCTGATGATGTACTGTACTGATTGGTCATCCCTTGGGTATGAGGTCGAGGAGCTGGCATGCTGAGGGTGATGGCTTTGTGGAACTTCCGTCTTCTAGGTTCCACTGTAACTACAGGAGACACTGCTACACCTCGACCAAGTAATTTAGCAGTCAGCTCCGAATCTATTATTTGAGCCTGAAAAAAATCATCTTTATGTAATTCAATCTAACTTGTAAAAATACTTTACTGCATCTAAAGACCAAACGCTAGTAAAATAATCTAGAAAACAGAAAACGTTACTTACCCAAAGTGGATGATGCGACTAAATCATAGTTGAAGCTAAATATTACAACAGAAATAATAGAAGTGATGAGTGTTCAAAACAGAAGGATAAGGTGAGAATAGTGCGTAAATAAGCATTAATGAATTATGAAATCACAAGAAAAGCACAAAAATCATACAATTGGCTCACAGTTCTCACACATGCGCCTTAAAATTAAAACAAACTAAGCTAAACAGTAAAAGAAAATAAATGAAAAGAAAATCATGCAAATCTCACGTTTGGTCTTTAGGAAATAAAGTTCACATTTGCATAATAATAAACAGTAGGTATATTAAGCATACATCAAACATTAACCCAATAAATTTAGCAATACCTTAAAAATACGACTACCTAATACTATTACGTCACTCCAAATAAATAGTCACACAAAAAATCATTATCACAAGAGTATACAAAAATTTTGATTTAGTAACTAAATTACATTCATAGAATAATTGTTAGTTGTATATTGCTAATAGTAGATATACATGCTATCAAACCTAAAGACCAACTAGAGAAATATATGCATATGATTAATCCAAACACGCATATGTGTGAGAATTTCTAGTGATTTCATGTTCAAAATGCTTATTCGAATTAAAAACGGTAGACGTTTAATTTTTTTATTCCACTTTCTACATTATGTACTTTTAAGTAAATACTAAATTTATTGGGTGTAATATTAAGGAGTAACGTCTTGTTATATATTAACTATGTTTAACTTTTGGTAACGATATGTTTATATGATTAATATTAAATCGTTTAAAATTTCTTATCTTAAGGTAAAAAACTCTCGATTATAATTAAATTCTAAATGAACACGAAAATTTATGTTAAGATTTGATCATGGACAAAAGATATTTTTTTTTATGAATTTAATTGAGTCTGTTTTTTTAATATCAAATACATAGTATTTAATGTCCTCATTATCAAGTCTATGATTTTGATCAGTCTCTCCCAACAATAATCTTCGGTCACTTTACAAATTTCTAGAAAATTCTAACAATCATAGCCGCTTAATAATACTGTAAAATACGAATATAATATCTCTTTGAATGGTGACCTACTATCACGCCGTGTTTTTGGTTTTTTTCCGGCTATGTTAAAGGTTCCTATTTTTTAATTCGATTAATGCAAACTCAAAGTTATGTTTCCCATATGAGATTAGAACCCATGATGACTGCATTAAATAAAATGCCCCAGTTACGCCAAGACAATGTATATCGATATAAATAATATAATAATACAAATAAATATTCAACTACACATATACACAAAAATCTTTTTGTAACAAAATAAATATAATCTCCATTAAAAATAAATATAAGTAAAATTTGGCATCCATATTTTGTACTTCAGCAGAACTATGATGATTCGTTATGGTAGAACACAATATATTTTGGCTATTGATTTCATATAAAACAACCCATTATAAACTATCATTTACTTCAATCTTTATATTAAATCTAGCGTTTCAAAATCCTTATTGCTTTCCTTAAATCTAAATATTATTAAAGCTAATGTCAAAATTATCATTTCAATAATACAGTTGATACAAAATTATAAATTTCAGTCACTCTCACACTTGGTAAGAAATCTGTCAAAACTTTTGTATACATTCAAAAGAATTTTTTTCACTATTTAATTTGCTGTGGACTTTAACAAAAAAGGTAACACTGACATTACCTGTCAAGTCCAATAAACTTACATTTTTTTGACATTAGCGCTAAAATATCACATTTACAATAAATTAATCGTTACATCTCGATAAGCTTCGATTATTATTATCGACTTAGTCGATTTCTACAATAATTGTATACGATCTCACTCTAAAAATACTGATTGGTAATATAAGTAGACTAAATACAATAACCCTACCAAATTAAAGAGAATCGTTTTTTCTTAGAAACGTTGTTGACGGTTATCTTTTTCAAATTCATATCCTTAACACCTTTGCGGGGTTTGAAAAGGTTTACCTGAAGGCCAACTTTGATTTTCTTCGTGAGGGCTCCTTGAGGGAACACTGCTTGAACTTGAGGAACCACGGAGCTGGAGACCATGCCACCTGATATTATAAAATTGTGAGAGTTAGATTATTATAGAAACAATAGTATCTTTTTATTATTGAAATTCAAAATAAAGATGTTTTTGTAAATTATTGTTTTATAAATTTAGAATATAGTTACTGAAGTTATCCTTAAAATTTGTTTTTCTTTGGTACGCAGTTAAAACACGAAATAATAACTTATTACAATAACATAAGAAAAATATTTAAAAAAATGTATATATCTAATAACTATAAAACTCAGAAATACAATAAGCTTATTTATGTTAATTTTTAATTTACCTTCAGGTCCTATGGCATGCACTTCCTGGCGTATGCGCGAAATCACTGCGAAGTACTGAGGGAAGTCGTGTGTCAGGATGCGAGTGACACGGGGTGCGTCCCAGCCTTTCTCTTCCTCGTTGATTTCTATTATTTATAGATAATTTATATATTAACTATATCACTATCATTAGCTTTTTCATTTAGTGGTTAGTGATTTAAATTATTAATTCTGTGCCATAATTTCGTTTTGTAGTGTTGATGGTGAATCATAAAAGTCTACTCACGTTTAGCACTGAGTTTAATCAACATCACTTTAAATGTACATACAGTGATATCACAAATGGTAAAATCACAATTAAACACGGTACAGTATCTACAGGAAAGTCAACCACAAACAAATATATATAACAGAACACGAAAGACACAAATTTGGAATAAAATACTAGATAAAACAAAGGAATGTATGGGAAGCGCATCGAGTGGCAAGCAATGACTGTGATAATTAAATATGCCGTCGACAAGGGGGTAGGCGTAAAAATTACGGCATTCTTACCGGTTCAGTCGACGGCAGCGAGAGCTTTTATTTAAATAAACTGAATAGGGATACTTACTACAAAATATATAAATTCTATTAAATGTATGTATGTATATAAATGATAAATAAATAAATTACAATGTTGAAATACATAAATGACACATATGTGTCACTTAAGTATTTCAATATTATAAATAAACTATAAATATAAGTAATAGTAAATTTGATTTTAAAATGTGTGGTACTTTTACATAAATGTACCCAAAGCCAATATATTCTGTATTAAATTTTTAGTCGCATCTGTATTGTTGGAGTTGTCAATTTTAATATTATTACAGTGATTTTGACGTATAAGATAGTTGTAGTACATACATTGTTTACATCTTTAATATCCAAAGTAGGCTATTTCCCTGTGGAACTTCTCTTATCGCTGGTCTATTTTATGTAATACTTTTAAATAAGTCTTTCTCACCTTCAATCTCCAAAGTCTCATGTAATATATCTTGTACGACGTCATCAGTCGCGTCCGCATTGTGTTCTCTCCAACTCGTCCCGTTGTCGGAACGAAGGATCACTATCTCACGTTCTTTGCCGCGGAGTGACGCATAGTGAGGGACTTCTAATATTACTGGCCTGGATTTGAAATATATATTACTTTATTATTATATAATTAAATAGAATAAATGTATTTAAATTGAGTTCCTAGACATGTTTAATTTTTTTTAACAATACAATATTTTTCATCAACTTTGATATTTAGATTTTGTAGTGATATCGATTTTATAAATTTTGTGCTGATGTAATGTTTTTGTTTAATAAACAATATGCGAGATAATTTAACAATGATAATACTTTAGAAAAAAAAACATCAATGAAAATATTTTTAACATATTTTTTTTATTTGTACTTATATGTATATTTGGTAGCTTTTCAATTTTCTTTTCGTCTATTAAAATGCTATTACTGTACTACAAAGAAGTTTAAGTTTTTGAGTAATTACCCTAAAAATTTAGCAGATACAGGGCCCATTTCAAGAACGCGAGCTGCAAGCGCTTCTCCTTCCATCAATGGAGGCATATGATTAATACGTGATGGTTTCAAATATCTGTAAGGAAATGAAATAAAATATATATATTTTTTTTGTTTTAATATTTACGTCTTAATTATAAATAATATTACAACGTCATTATAACAAACATCTTAACTTACAAGCTATGTCGGTATATATATCAGAAACCCAATTATATATTTAGAAAATGAAAATACTTGGATCATTATAAAGTTAATACATATAAAATTATATAGAAGAGTGATTAGTCTCTAAGTTGTTTTTCAAATGTGAATAACTAAAAACGTTACTTTTTCAATGAGTAATAAATTTGGAATATTTTTGAAACTTCAATGTACAATAGTAAATAATACCTGCAAGTGATCCTAGTAGGTTGCTGAGCGGACAGCGGCGGCACTATGACGCGCACGCCGCCGCCGCGACACCCGCGCAGCGCGCCGCCGCGCGCGTCCACCAGGAACGACACCAGGAAACTAGGACAAAAAATAAACAAGATAAATTGACAAATGCATATATTAAAATCATTTTTATATACTCGTATTTCTTTAGAAACACATTTCTTGATAGTTTGTGACAAACTAGTGTGATTATTTTAACTACTCTGCACTTTTTATCTATCCTGTAATTGTATTATAGGAGAGATCACAAGTCTCTTGGTAGCGAGCAATTTAATGAAACTTTTTATATAGAATGTTTTATAATTCTTATACAGAGTGTTTTTGTCATCACCACTTTAAATGAAACGATAGTTTTAACTACTGTATCTTGATTAATTTCTTTAGGTATGGGTTTGAAATATTTAACCCTATATGCTGTTCCCGTAAAAGGAGCGCCGACGCTTCTACCCTGTATAAGATTATAAATTAATATTATTTAACTTCACGCTGTATTCTGCACCTCAGCAGGGTAAGCATCAGAGGGAACCTGCTATCCTAGTGATAAGACATCCCGTTCATTAATGCACATCTGTACCACACTTTAAGAAACTCCCCATGCATTGCGTGAAAAGTAGGGGAAGTTATTAATACATTTATTTAAACCAAGTGTTTCGAAAAATATTTGTATTTTACATTAAAAAATACTTACTTCTTCCATTGCAGCTTTTTCCTGTTTAACATAATCCAGAGTGGCATGCGCATAATTAAATGTTATAATATCGTCAGGTATTCTGAAATATAGTTATTTATAGTATCACGTAAGAGTATGTTCAAATCAGTTACAGTTACAGTTTCCGCCGAGTGGAGATCAAGTCCAGAACCGTCGCCGAAAATAATTTAAAAATCATTATGCCCACGCGCTCATCGTGGCGCAGGGGCACAAAGTGTGAGTATAAAAAAACCGACTGGTTGTGGGTTCGATCTCCACTCGAGGAAATGACATTTCCTCATTTTTTTATTTATATTTCCATTTCTTCGCTCTGGTGTGGAGGCAAAGCGCGGCGTTGAGTTCTGCCACTCAACACGCAATGCCTCCAAAATTCGGCAGAAAGTGGGAAACGGAGTGTCTTAACACTAGGTTCCCTCTGCCCACCCTGCTGTGTGCGGGATACATGATTATTTATTTATTTTATTTATTTAAAAATAAACTTATACCAAATGAAAATTTAACATACGACCATCGCATGTAACCATAGTGACATTATTTGTATGAAATTATTGGTGACTACTAACTTGGGTAGTGTAGGGTCCACATTATAGCAATATCCTTCCGGTGCCTGCGCGCTGCTGTAGCGGCTGATGCTCTTCACTACTACTTCTTGTTGAGGCTGGTACGGCATGCCGTTTACTGATCCTGATGTTTTATAGGTATGTTATTAAAATATAATTTTATTGTATTACTTGTAGTGTTATTAAAAAAATAAATATTTTAGCTTTACAATAGAATTGGGTACATTTCTATCACAAAAAAAAAATCTTTATTTTGCTATTTACATAATTTTTAACCTTAATTAGCCAAGAAGAATTTGCTCTTCATTTGTTATCTACTTTGAAGAAAATCATGTTACTTTTTCAAAAGAAATCGGTAAACAAAATAAAAATCAATACCTTGAGATATTTCCATAATATTTTTATGACTCATAGCGGACTCTGTGCGCTCGTCCTTAGTGACGTCTATAGGGAGGGAGTCGTCGCCGAGTGACTTCATGTCGTCGGCTGTTAGGTAGCGGTAAGGCTGGTCGTTGAGGATCGTGTCTTCTCCTTGGAAAGTATAATATATTACTTTATATTATGTAATTCTAGAGTTTTTTATGAATACAAAGAAAATTTTGAGAATAAAAGAAAAACATTTGTTTAAATTGTTAATTAAAATTGAATTTATTTTACCATTAATTTTAGTAACATTCAATTTAAATAATTGAATAAAAGTAAATAAAAATAAAAACCTATTAATTGTACTTTTATTAATTTATAAAAATCATAAATAATGCATTAAGAATATTTTTCTCACACACATGATTCTTTTAAATAATATTAATAAATTAATTTCAATTCCTATAAATCCAAAATGTAACAGATAAAAACAACCATTTCTTTCTACCCACTTATATCTATATCTATCTATATCTATATCCTCACCTCCTTCTTCTTCCGAATCTGACATGAAAGTCTCCAACATAGTCTCAGGCGCTACTACTTTGTACTTGTCTTGTGAGGCTGGCGCCAAGGATGGTTCAGAAACTTCTTTCAGTGTTTCCATTACGGTTACGTAGCCAAGCTTTGATGCTATATCGAGAGGTGTTTGGCCGTTCTGTTGAATTTAACATATTTTTTTTATATATTTTTATTTTTTTTCATTACTTATTTTAAAACATATTCAAATGTGATTGTGTAGATTGTCCTGCTGGTTTATTGATAAGTTACAATATGATTTGTGTTAAAGGGAAAGTCGTAAACTTACACGAGTTTAGATTTTACACGAATTAAATTGTTTAATTTTCGCACTAAATAAAATCCAATTGTTGTTTTGATAGAAATACAAAATTAAAAAGTTATTTGTACTCACAATAGTGGTAGCATTAGCGTCTGCCTTGTGCTCGAGGAGAATATTGACGATATTAATATGGCCTTGCTGAGCTGCGTGATGAAGAGCTGTGTATCTGTCCACATATGGATATTAAATTATCAAAAGTTAAAATATCAAGGATTTGGGGTCGCTACCCACTGAACCAAATATTACAATTTATCTAACTTGACCAGAGATATACCTGTTTTGATAAAATACGAATTTATTTTTTTGTGAAGCTTAAAAAGCTTTCACCGTCGGATACATTAAGTCCTAAATCTAGAATGATGATGTTTATCAATTAACTAGCGACCCACCAGCGGCTTCGTTCGCTTGAATTTATTGTTAATAAAAAAAATTGTGTGTATAATATAGCTGATGCTATATTACCATAAAGTTTCATCTAAATTCGTTTAGTAGTTTTTGCGTAAAAGTGAAACAAGCATTCATCCTTACATTTTTTTATAATTTATCATATATGCATAATTTAGCATATAAAGTATACCTAAACAAGTAGAATACTTCACTTGAGTCTCCATATTTTTCCTTTTACATTTCATTTAACCAAATTACTACAACGACTTTAATGGGATTTGAACCAAAAACCAATGCATATGAAAATGAAAACGTTTAATTTATTGAAATTAAAAAAAAATCATACCCGTGTGAGGTCTGTGCCTTCACAGAGGCAGCACTGTCAAGTAAGAAGCGAACCATATTGGCTTGACCGTAGTGACTCGCGATGTGGAGCGGAGTATATCCGCCTTTGGTGCAAATGTCCACCTGTTGGTTAAGCATTTTATATTGTAATGAAGTCAAATTTGTATAGAAGTTATAAATTAAAATTAAATTAAAATTTATAACTGCAAATAGCAGTTATACAAAGATTATTTTTAAATATTTATCAGCCAAACACATTCCAAGTGTCCCAAATTACTTTAAGTGCAGTAATAGTGGATTATATCGAAACGAATAACGTCATACAAAAGAGCCTACTACTTTAAATGATAAATCCAATACAAAGAGTGATGAGATTAGCACACTACACCAAGCAAACTGTTTAGTTTTATAATATTCTAATAAACGTATAGATATTCGGCGGAATTAGTACTTTCGATGGCAGTACCTCAGCGCCATTCTTCACCAACAGCTGTGCGACAGACACGCGATCTTCTTGAGCCGCCAAATGCAAAGCAGCCAATCCATTTTTAGCCTGTTGGTCTACTTCGGCTCCATGTTCCAGAAGGAGAGAGCACATTTCCGTGTGACCCTGTAGATAAATATATTAGTCAAATCAATAAAGTCAAATTAATGTGATTAATTAATGCATTTGCATACGTTATTCTATATCATAACATCAATGACATACAGGAAGCGCAGCTTAACTGCGAAAAAATGGATATGGCATCGTAGAAAAATTGTTCAATTCTGTTCAGTTGGGCTCAGCAATTTTAAATGTTGAAAATGATTTTTATATTGAATAGGATATAGCGAATAGGAAGGCACTCTTTAGTTATCACTGAACAAAAAAACATATATTGAAAAGCTATAAAATAATAGTTAATATATTAAATAACAATATATAAAAATATCCTATTTATTACTATACTTCTTTTACCGGCTGGCAATATATATCTATTTTTAACCTGTTGAGCTGCCAAATGCAGAGGTGTAAAGCCAGCTTTTGATTCAGCGTTGGTGAGAGCGCCGTACTCCAGCAGAGTGGCGGCCGTCTCCATCTGGTTCTTACGCGCTGCGATGTGTAGTGGGGTGTGTCCGTTTTTAGCTATAGCCTGAGTAAAAATTTTATTTGTATGGAAATTATTATTAATGAGGCCAGTAGTGGAGCAAGGGCACAAGAGAGCTACTGTAAAAGCAACAGGTTGTGGATTTGGTGCCCACTTCAGGAAATGAAATGTTAAATATTTTTATTTCTTCGCTCTGGCAACCGTTCCGCCATTCAACAAGCAATGCCTCCGGTATTCGACGAAAAGTGGGGAACGGAAGTGTCTATGTTCAGTGTTGCCCAGGTTCAAAAATTAAGGCTTATTAAAGAAATATGCCTTGTTATAAATATAAAATAAAAAATCTTATTTATAGCCTCAAGCTGTATTACGCTTATAGCAGGGTGAGCAGAGAGAACGTTAAGTCTGATCGTTTCTCACATACAGCCCAAGTATTCAAATACTGTATGTTGAATAGTGAAATTCAATGCATCAATTAGCGTTGTTTTGTTACCAGAGCAAAAGAAAATATAATAATTCAGTGGCCGAGTAGAAGTCGAACCCACAACTGTCACGTTTACAATCAGATGCTGTGCGACGATGGTTTCATATTCGACTCATAAGCTATTATTCTTAGTAATTTATTTTTCCTCTCATATGAAGTTGCAATATTGGTGGTGAAAGTAAAAATATTATAACATAATATTTGTGTTTTTTTATAATAATAGCAAGTTAGACTATTTAAATCATTTCATTCAATTCAATCATTTTAAGATTATGGTTATGATATGAAAGTTTGTTCACAAGAACAATTTGGTCGCAGTCATAGGTAAGTCAATAGGCCTTAATGCCATCGGAGATAGCGTGATATGAGATGCGTGATTCATCTTTCGTATTTCATGAAGTGGCCGTCCCAACAAATCATGTCTTGAAAATATGTCTGGAAGTTAGCCTGCGCAGATTTGATCTTAGGAATTTTCTTATTTTTGATTATTTTTTTTCCAAGTGAATATTGCATAAAACAGAAAATCTAACTTCAGGGCGGCTACGACTCATCGATCGTAGTATATTTAAAGCCATAGCGATCTCTATCAAAAGACAAAAAATATCGCCCTCACCTTAGCGTCAGCTCCCTTCTCCAATAGCGTATTAGCAACCGCCTGCTGGTCGTATTGAGCTGCAATGTGTAGTGGAGTCATACCGTTCTTGCCTGCTTGGTCTGGTGATGCTCCATGCGCGAGGAGTAAGTTCGCTACCTGATATGAAAAGAAATATTTATGTTAAAAAAAAAAATTAAATTAGCTTCACGCTGTATCCCGCACACAGCATGGTATGCAGAGGGAACCTAGTGTTAAGACACTCCGTTCCCCACTTTCTGCCGAATTCTGGAGGCATTGCGTGTTGAGTGGCAGAACTCAACGCCGCGCTTAACCTCGACACCAGAGCGAAGAAAATGGAAATATAAATTTAAGTAAATATTTCATCTCCTCGAGTGGGGATCGAACCCACAACCAGTCGGTTTTGCAGTCACACCTCGTGCCGCTGCGCCACGACCGGCCTCAAATATTTATGTATTTTATTTATTTTTTTATCCTTATGCTATATTCCGTTAATAGTACCGTAAGCAGTGGAAAGTTGTTACAAAAAAACTCCGATCCTAACGCATTGCTTAATTTACGACATTACGCTTTATCTTGTTATAAGAGGGAGGAAATAAATATAATACATTCTCTCGAGCGAGAATCGAATTCACAACAACTTTGAAACGTGTTTAGTATTTTAAATGAAACTATTTTAACCGGATTAATCGTGTATATTTTGTATTATACATTTTTGTAAACCCGACATTTCGAACACTTTGCAATAGTCCGTGGTTACGGGTAGACTGAAGTAGCATTCGTCTGTCAGTTGACATAATTATTATATCAAACTACCGCCAACGATTTCTTAATTTCCTCGCGTACTCCCCTGGATTCCTGCAGAATGAGCTAACTGCATCTTGCCCTCTGCTATGATGGGTTTGAGACTTCAAAGAAATTTTGATTTTGGTATTTTGTATATATATTATGCCAATGCAAAATAAAACACTTTAGACAAGAATAAATTATTTTTTTATTTTTATTATAAGATATATCTAGTTATAATTATAATAAAAATAGTTATTTATTATATCTTATAATAATCATTATTAGAATCGATGTAAGTTATATACTATAGAAAATGGTAAATTATAAAAATTAAAATAAAATATTACCTTGAGATTTCCATATTTGGCAGCCAAGTGTAACGCTGTGAACCCTTTCTTAGTGGTAGCAGTAAGGGGTGCATTATGCTCTATAAGTGCAGCCGCAACCTGTATAAGATATATTGAACATTAATTTTACTTATATACGTATTTCTTATTATCTTGTTTGTGTGTTAGTTTATGTCAAGAATTTATTATACTTGTTATATATAGCTAAAATATCGTTTTTAGTACAATACATCCAATTTTTGCTATGATAAACAGAATTTTTAGATAAGGAATTACTTTTAAATTTTTTAAAATATAATTTGTTTATAATAGAACCATTTCGTAGAAATTAATCTTCAGTTAATCTTGAACTGAAGAAATGAAAAAAATATATATAAAACAGAATTGAACCCACTACTATTAGTCTACTCACATCATGGTTATGTTGCTTAGCGGCGATATGCAGAGCGTTGTAGTGGTCAGCGGTCATGGCGCGGACGTCGGCGCCGTGCTGCAGCAGCAGGACCGCGATGTCCACGTTGCCGAGGCGCGCCGCGATGTGCAGCGGCGTCTGTCGCTCGCGCGCCTTCGCCTCCACCGCCGCGCCGTTGCGGAGTAATATGCGGATTATGTCCGTCTGGTGGATAGTTGGTTTAGTTAAAAAATCAAATCAGTTTCACGTTATATACCACACACAGCAGGATAAGCAGAGGGAACCTAGTGTTAAGACACTCCGCTCCCCACTTTTCGCCGAAATCTGGAGGCACTGTGTGTTGGTTGAGTGGTGGAACTCAACGCCACGCTTTGCCTCGAGAATCGAGAGCGAAGAAATGAAAATATAAATTTAAATAAATATTTCATTTCCTATATATACTCGTAATATATTATATTAATATTTTATACACTTTGTAATTAAATGCGTTTTCTTATGAAAGTAAAAAAATGTGTTTCTTCTTTAATTTGATTTTTTTACTAAACAATATTCTTCTAATCTACTGAATCTTATGGAGTAAACATAGACTTAGGAAATTGATTTCCATAAAATGTGCAGGACCAGGAATCAAGAAATGCACATTACAGCATTTTTGTTTACTTAAATATTAACTTTGGATTGGAGGGGCACAATCATGCGACTGCAAACACGACAAGCTATGGATTCCATTCCCAGTTAGAACGAAATATTAAATATTTTTTATTTCCTCTCTTTGGTAACGCAAAGCGCGGCGTTAAATTCCGCTACTCAACACGCAGAGCGTCAGTGCGTGCGTCGTCGGCGGAAAGCGACGAACTGAAGTATCTCAATAATGGAAATGGAATATCTGAACACTAGGTACTCAGGTTCCTCTGTCTACCGTGCAGGATACAGCGAGAAGCTAATAAAAGAAATAAAAAATACTTTATATTATGCTCATATGATAATTTACCTGATTAGCCCTAGCAGCCAGATGCAAAGGTGTTTCCCCTCTAACAGTGGGTACGTCAGGATTAGCTTCATGCTGCAGCAGATATATGACGATGTTCATACATCCCATGAAGGAGGCTACGTGGAGTGGAGTGAGCCCGGATTCCGTTGTTGCTTGGATACCTTATTATTATGAATGTTTTTAATTGTTGAATTGGTATGAAATTAGTTAAACAGTTAATAAATATTATAAATACTTTATTATTAGTGAAATGTTTACGATTTTAAAATAAAAATATTTAATGTATGCAAACTATCTATTTAGGCTTTGACCTAAGACTAGAGGACTATACATAAAGAAAAAAGAAGGTCAGGTCATAACAAAAAAAACCAGACGAGCGTGAGTCGGGATCGCCCAGGAAGGGTTCCAAAATTCAAAAATCTCGAGCTTTTTCTGAAATTGAAGCTTAGCTTAACCAGAGCTCTTTGATCCGATCCTCACTCGAACTAGCAACCATAATACTAAATACGCGTTTTTTTGCGATATAAATGGCTATATCTTTTTTAAAGTAAATATAGAAATACGTTTTTTTCTGGAAATCAAGGGATAGTAGATTTGAGTATATGTTCTAAATTTCAACTCGATATCTCCAAGAGTTCCTGAGATAAAGGGGATGGACAAAAGTGATCTTATAGGGGTTCCTTTTTTCCTTAAAAGGAACGGAACCCTAAAAGTTAGTATAATTTATAAGAAACTTACTTGCTCCATATTTTAGTAGCAATTCCACAACTTTGATCCTGTTCTTCTTGCAGGCAATATGTAATGGTGTGAAGCCATTTAGAGCTCGAGCGTTTGCATCAGCATTCCTAGTATAAATATAAATAGATACTTCTTGCTAACCATATATGAATATTTAATAAAAGTTTTTTTCATATTTGTATTAATTATCTACAATGCTTATTATTTAAATTTAGATTACTTTTACTTAATTTTAAAAAAGCTGTCCCTCTACTTAGATCTTGTTAAGAAAAAAGTAAAAATCATTTATTATATTTTTCCCAGGTTCCCTCTGTTTACACTGCTTCGTGAGGGAAAAAATCTATTTTCAAATAATTTTCACTCACCTGTCCAACAATAGCTTAGCAACTTTAGCATGCCCACAATGAGCGGCCACATGTAGAGCAGTCAAGTAGTCCACAGTAACGTCGTCCACTGGGGCTCTACGCGAGAGCAGGACCCGCGCTGCGTCCGAGTGGTCGCCTTGCGCCGCCATGTGCAGGGGTGCTAGACCGTTCTAGAAAATTAAATATAAGGTCAATACATTAGGGGGTAAGATTAATGTCGGATTTTTCTTTGTCTAATAGGGGGAATATATTTATGAATCACGAGGTCGCCAAGGCGCACGGCGCACAGCAGGATACGCAGAGGGAACCTAATGTTAAGACATTTCACTTCCTTTGTGGATTTTATTCTGGAGTGTCTGGAGTGTCGTAATCCAGAGCGAAGAAACGAAAAAAATAATTTACATAAATTTTTTATTTCCTCAAATAGAGGAAGTCGAACAACCGGTCGCGTTTACAGTCACACACTTGTGCCCTTACTCCACGACTGGCCTTTACTGGATTTTCTATATTTTTATATAGTTTACGCTCTATCCCTAACGGAGTAGTCAGAGAGAACTCAGCGCCAAACGCTATGGTTATAATTAATAGTTTTAAAACGTTCCCATTTCCTACCTTTAATAAAATTATAACATTGAAATAAAGAAAAGATGGAATGCTCCAACTGTTTCTGGTTTAAGCAATGAAAAGTGGAATGTATAATTATGTATTACTAAAATAAAAATAAATCCTAAGCATCACAGTTGTTTACCTTGCTCTTGCTAGTAATAGGTGCACCACGGTCCAACAGAGCCTCGACCACACGTTCGTGGCCAGAACGCGCGGCACAGTGCAAGGGTGTTAGACCATCGCGGGTTCGAGCCTCGACGTTAGCTCCGTTATCACAGAGTAAGGCCACCATGTTGTCTTTACCTGGGTAAGAGAAATACATATTTTAGATCGAAGATGGAGTATCCCCATTATTAGGCTTACCTTTATACATATAAAAGTGCCAAATACTGCAAAAACTTATAATAGGAAAAAAGGTATTTTTTGATATCAAATATAATAACTAGGCATTTATTCCGTTCCAAGGTTGAATAAATTGATAATTAGACTTGTAGACATAATTTGCTCAGTCATAATTAGCATAAGAATTACATTATTTACAGGACGAAATATTTTACACAAAATTTCAATATATATATTTGAAAACGAGTATTTTTAAGACTCTTAAAATTTTCAAGATTTTAATCGGTTGCTATTTACAAAAATAATAAAATACCCCATTTAGCAGCAACATGTAGAGGACAAATGTTGTGTTTCGCAGCACAGTTCACATCAGCTCCTTTAGCCAGTAAGAGACGCGCGACGCCTTCGTTGCCGTAGTGGGCCGCGATATGGAGCGGCGTGAAGCCCGATTTGGATGTAACGTCGGGGTTATGTTCATTCTGTTATAAATGTAAAATTATTATTTCATAGATTTTTTTTATTATGGATTTACTAATAGATATATATTAATAGTAATAAAATACAATGGTAGCTAATATTCTTTTTTTGTTTCACAGTGTTTCACCTTTTGGCTTAAAATAAAACAAAACTATTTTGTATTATAATACTATTTGCTCTATAAAATGATCAGTTCAGTTCAGTTCTTTATTAATGTATATAAAATGATACTACAAGTTTGGAGTATAAAGCAAAACTAATATATTTTCTTAATACCCACAATATAACACCCTATAGAAAAGTATAAATATATTTAAATTATATTATAAACATTTAAATTTAATATCAATATATACCACAGTATTGACACTATACATTATACCTTAAGAATAATGTGTGTACATTATTTTTAAACGTTCCGCGACAGCTAATAAATAACAAAATCTAACCAAAACAAACAAAAATTCAAATTTAACAATAAATCTCAATAAAATATTACCTCAAGTAATAAATTGGCGGCCTTGACATCGTCTTTTTTGGCCGCGATGTGCAGAGCGGGCAGGCGCACGCGGCCGCGGGTGTCTGCTTCTAGCAAGACGGCGACTACCCTCTCGTGGCCTTGTTGCATTGCAACGGCTAGAGGTGTGAAACCGTCCTGGGAAATACAATTTTAATATAAACAAAAAATTTTTTACTATAAACAAAACAGAATGGTATTTTATGTATCTATGGGGTATTTTTTCCCGCATATAACACAGTGGGAGGAGGATACCTTCTGCCAAGACCCGCCGTTCCCCAATTTCAGCCAAATTTTCGACAAATTGCGTGTTGAATAGTGGAATTCAACGCCACATTTTACCTTGTTACCAGAACGATGGAATTAAAATAATATATTTCTCTGAGTGGGAATCGAACGCACAGCCGAAGCGTTTCAGTCAGACGCTGGAACTTGAACTCGAATCAATATTTATATGGTGATAGTTGTCCTTTTACCAAAAAAATGTATTGTTTTTTTTTCAGCGTCATGCTGTTTTCTGCACACAGCAGGGTAGGCAGAGGGCCTAGTGTTAAGACACTCCGTTCCCCACTTTCCGTCGAATTTTGGAGGCATGGTGTGTTGAGTGACTGAACTTAACGCCACTCTTTGCCTCGACACCAGAGCAAAGATATAGAAACCTCAATTTAAATAAATATTTCTTAAAATTTGGAATATAATTATTTTACGTAATATATTTTTCACTTATTATACATATTCATAAGTTAAAATATATAATCAGGAACTCCAAACAGAAAATTTATATTATTGCACTTTACAGAAATGGCATTCTCTGTATCCTGAATTGTCACAATATCTATTAACATATATCTATTAAGATTAAGATGTTTTTTTTTAAATAAGTATACTTACTTCAGTGGCCAAGCTTTGGTTAGCACCATTAGAAAGCAAGAACTTAACGACTCCATCATGATTTTCTTGAGCCGCCATATACAGTGGTGTAAATCCGTTTTGGGATTGAATATTTACCTGTTGTGAAAAGTTTTATATTATTTTCGTATAAATATATCAGTAAGGGTAGGATTTTAACTAGATTTGTCTTAATCACAAATTTGACTACAACGTACAGTGTTTAATGAAAATATTTATCATTTTCTATTATTTTTTGGATATTTGAAACACAAATATATTCGTTAAAATAACATAACACAAATATATTATTTTTTTCCCTTCTCGCTGTAACCCGCTTAGCAAGATAGGCAGAGGGAACATACATCCATATTTTCCATTTACTTTTCGTGTAGTGAATATTATTATTATGTTTATATTTATTTTCTTATTATATTATTTTTAAATTCTTACTAATGTTCGTCTTGATAAATTCATGTATAAAGCGGTTCAAAACACAATTTTTATTTTATCATTCACATCCAAAAAATCAAAAAAATATTCACCCTCGTATTCGAATCTAAATAAAATATGAGCCATTTCAATACATCTGTACTTATATATTTTATCTTCTTTATTAATGTCATTGACATAAAAAAAGCTATAAAAGGAAGTGTTCCCCATAAAGTGCATTATTGATTGATGGGTAACCTAAATTGGGGTTATCGGTCTGAATGTTTAATATAAATATGATTTTACAGCTGGATTCAATGTTGGCTGTTGAAGATATGCATTAATGACCTGTGAAACTTCGATGAGGTGGAGCCAAAATTAATATCAAAATGTAACGATGAATAATCAGGACAAAGGAATCGGTTAAAAGTGTGTATATAGGTATTGTGATTCATAAGTTATTACATGATTTCTATATTGGTTTTAAAAATTGTGCTTAATTTTTGGGGCAGATTATGCCTACTTAAATCAAGAGATACGTCTTCAATTTTCTCTCAATTTTATTGTCTAATCTCTCTCAGCAAACATCAACAAATGTGATGCGAATTCTTTATTATTGTACAGTAAGTTCTCTCATACAAAAAATTGTGACCGATGACTTTTCAATTAACGTTTAGGTTAGGTACCCGATCACTCATTTATAATTTGACAAAATCTTCTAAAATTTACACTTATTGTCTAAATTGACTTACTTGGGCGCCATTTTGCACAAGTAGCTTGACAACTTGCTCTTGTCCCGCCAAGGAAGCTATATGGAGAGCTGTATTGCCCTTCTTGGTAGCAGCATCTATGGCTGCACCACGCTGCAAGAGCTCTCGTACGACTTCGACGTGGCCGTCTTTGGATGCCAGGTGGATTGCGTTCAGACCGTTCTGGAATAGAGACTATTGTTAGAATGCTTAAATTCTTTTGATTGAAAAAAAAATAACGGTATGTTTTTAAGATAGTGTAATGAGGTTTTAATTTATCTGGCTATATATAATGGTTAGAGGCACAGTTCTTGCCACAAATATTAGGGAAGGCTAGATATATCTAGGTAGACAGATCAATATTCAGTTTTGACATCCAGTATAGATCAACTCTCAATGAATAGTAAATTGATAAAGATATGATGTAAAATAAGGTTCTTATTTGGTTACAAGAACACAAACAAATGTAGGCGTAGGTGGAAAAACGTGAAAAATATGTAAAGATTGTATTAAATTCAATAATATTTAAAAATCAGCTTTACGCTCTATATAGCAGGGTAGGGCAGAGGGAACCTAATGGTAAGATTCTCTAGTCACGAAGTCCTTTTGCCAAATTTTAGAGGCATTGCGCATTATGTGGTGAAACTTAACGTTGTTACGTGACTTACCAATCTCTTATCAGAGCGAGGAAATGAAAATACTTTTTACTTTTAGAATTGAATTCATAACCGCCGTTTGTAAAAATCTGTCCCACAACGAAGTCCTTGGTTTAATAATAAGATATTGATCTTATACGCGTGAGATATTTATATATTTGATCTTATCCACGAAACAAGTCATTAAAATACTTTAAGTTAATAATGTGGATAACATTTCAGTCTTTTTTCTTGCATTTGTAGGCACGATGGTCAATTTCACCATTTAACCATGAAAAGTTCGAAACCAAACTATGAACTATTTATATAACAAAATTCTTACTTTTTAAAAATTCCATATTAGATTCATATTGGACAAAAATAAAAAAAAAATATTTTGTTCTAATATAGAAGAATACATATTAAAAAAAGTAAGCTAACACAGCAAAAACAAGAAATTAAGCTCTTACAAACTCTATTCTTTCATGAAATGTAAACAATTGAGACTGTCGTAGTGATTAAGAGTAGTTAAAATTCAACCGTTTTATTTGAGGGCACTTTTTGTAACTGAAACGCGTTTTTAGGTCGCGATGATGTTTTCCATATAATATTCATAAATCTTTAGTTCATTTTGCGGATTTTATTCTGAAATTTCATGTATATTTAAGAAAAATAATTTCACGCTGTATCGTGCGTAAAGAAAGATAAGAAAAGGAACCTAATGTTATTATATTTTATTTATATAACATTGTAAATTTTTGTATGATCATTGAGTTCGTGTTTAAATAAAGTTTTATTTATAGTAGTTTGTTTTTAATGTAAGCATACATTACAGGATTGGTTAAAATATTTTTTCAAAGTGGAAGGTGACATCGGTACTTGTTACTTGTATTTTTCTATCTGCTTGTTTCTACTAAGTAATTTCTCATATGGTGGTTGTCTCTCCGGCCCACATTTAAAAATATTTTTTCAAAATAAACAACATAATAATAAATTTTAAACTTCTTTTATTAAATATGTTTGAAGCTAACTTAAATCAAAAATGTTTTTTTAGACTTATGTATAATTAATCTGTGAAATCTTGAGTGGTTTGTTGAAAAAAAAAATGCATATAATATAACTTATGTTATGCACCTTCAATGTACTGTGGGTTTCCCTTAAAAATAATAGTTCAAGGTCCAATCCATACTGATTATAAACACAAACAAAAATCCCCTTTGACAATATTATGGTGAACTCCTATAGAGGTCACGAAGACACACGTAAACCCCGATCTGGCGAGGTCGTTGCCAAAATTTCAAAGAACTACGAGAACAAAGCTCTAAGTCATTTGCATGAACTTGGCTAATATCCAAGTATACCAAATTTAGTAATTCGTTTTTAGAGAAAGAAAATTGGAACATGAATATTCATGAACGGTTTTAATAATATTAAATCAACAAAATTTAATAGGAAGTGTTAATTTAAAAAAAAACAATATTGCCATAGGAACAGCTTACACTTAGAGGTCAGTCGTGGGGCAGTGGTACACGCGTGTGACAACAAATGCTGCAGGTTATGGGTTTCAATCCCAGAAAAATATTTTTTTAATAATTATATGTTCTTTGTTTTAGTGTCGAGGCAAAGTGTGGCGTTGAGTTTCACACTCAACACGCAATGGCTCCAGAATTCGGCGAAAAATGGAGAACGGAAGTGTCTTAATGAGAATGGAGAATCTTAACACTAGGTTGCCAGATTCCCTCCGCCTACTCTGCTATGTACGGGTCGCAGCGTAAAGCTAAAAACTAGCATACACTATGCACCATATATATGTATATTTATTAAGCTACGTATATTTCGTCTTTAACGAAGTATTCAGAAATAACGCAGTGAAAATTCGCTTTTTTGGTTTTTCCAAGTTTAAGGTGGTGAAAACGTATAAAATACATATTTTTTTGGATTACGCTTTGCCAGACGCGAATGCGTATCCGTTATGGATACTACTTATATTTCCGTGATACTGATCAGGCATTTTAATTTACTTTACAGGTCATTTTCACTGCAGAGTAATTAAAATAATTGTCTAAACTTCAAATTACATTTTTTTGCCACAGTCGTAGCTCATTTCATACATGTTTTTGTTGTTTAAAGTTCGTGGTTCAAATATTATACACTCCGTTCCTCATGTTCCACCGAATTTCCAACACACACAACAACACATCTTGAATGGCGGAACTCCACACCGTTTTTGCCTCGACACCAGAGCTAAAAAAATTTAAAATGAAATATTTAATTTCTTCAAATCGGAATCGAATCCACAACGCCGCTGCCTCTGTCCCTGCGACATGACTGGTCTTTCAGACAAATAAGTTTTGTTATTATGTTTTTTTTATCATTACAGCGAATGAAATATCATATATGGCAAAAGGCTCCATTTTATTCACAATATATCTCGTAAGTGATTATTTTTAAAATATATTAACGCAATGCTAATTTGACCTTAAACTATTTGTTATATTATTATTAGAAAAGGGTGAGATATGTCCTTCTATATATTTTTCTATAAAATAAATGCCTGTTTTCTATTTTTAAAAAAGGTTACAGTAACATACTGTTGCTTTTTTTCTTCTCCGATATTGTGTTCTACATTTTAAAATATAATTGTGCTATAATTCGAAACGAAAAGACATATTATTATATATTTAATATTTCAATTGATAAATAATGATTAATCTATACGTGTAAATTATGTTAAAGTTTCTGTGAATGAATTATAAAATACAATGTTTTTTAAATGCCTATGATATTAAATGACAAAGCATTCACATGGGGAAAGCCACGTCCGGTTTCTTGTGTGCGTAGTAGTATAGATGTAAAATTTTTGCGAATAAAATCAAATTAAACCCTTAAAAGATTTTTGTTTAAAGTATAGCAGTATAGATAACCACATTAAAATATTCAGTCAATTTTCCGTAAATACACTTAAAAAAATATTGAAAAAAGTCACTAGCTTGTATTTCTGAAATATATATTTTTATAATTAATTATAATTAATATTTAGAATAGTTATTTATTATTTTATTAATTAATAATTGTAATCATTTATTTTTTTATTAATGAAATTTTTATAAATATAATTAAAATTTCATCAAATTCAGAATTTTGAATACAGTGTCTAATTTTATATTAATAATAAATAAATACAAAGTTTACTGCAATTTAAGTCCGCATTATTTACGTAATACTAGGCTATGAAAAATGTTCGTGACCGTATCGCGTGATGGCGTAGCATGTAGACTAAAACTGTTTTACTAAAAAGCACTTTATTACTATAATCATAAAAGTCATTTCGTCGAGGTCAATGTAACTGGAATTCGCAAATAAAGTCATATTTTTTTGTAACAATAATCATTATTGACATGTGAACAGTACATTAGTATGTATTAAATGCTTATAATATGCTTGTGTGTAGACAGTATGTATGCAGTGACGCCATCGAGTACATATCGCAAAAAAATACATTACTGAATTTTCTTTGCTTAGATTATTACGCTTCTTTATTTTTTTTTTACTTATTAAAAACTATCGGTGTCTGGTTCAGGTAATTAGATGAACCTGTCAAAAATTAATAAATACTTCCTTACAAGATTGAATTTTAAATTAGGGGTAGAAAATAAATAATCGAAAAAAGGGGTATGATAACGTTAGCGAAAATTGATTAGTTATTTATTTTTAGACAGTTTTTTTATAAGTTTTCGTTTTAATTTGTATAACTAACGGCTATTTTTATTTTAACTATATATATTTACTTGTATTAAGAAGTGAAAAGCGATTAAAATTAAAGTAAATGTAAAATTATTTATATAATAAACTCTTTGATGTATATATTTTTTCATTTACTCCCACATTGGTCTCTAGAATATACACAATAATCTACATCCAACAAAACTCCATATAACAGCACTAAAATAAATACTTACAGCATTGCTAACATTGATGTCGACGCCTTGCTCCAAGAGGCTGATGATCTTGTCAATCTGACCAGCCCGCGCTGCCCGCAGGAACGCGGTACTGGCGTCCGCCTGTCGACAAAAGAATTTTTGTTGGTTTAAAAATGAATTTAATAGCAGTAAATTTGTGTTTAATACTTATTTAGAAAACGTGCGTTTGAACGCATGGCTTAGTGGTCAGAGCGCCTGGTCGGTTTCCAGGAGGCGCGGGTTCGCATCCCGCTGCGTTCAAATTTTTATACGTTTTCTAAATAAGTATTTTTCTTTCCTAAGTGTGGAATAGGGGAGTTGTGCTTAAGATGGCATACGAAGATAAGATGACACACTTCCTATATTGATTTAAATATTTGCGCTAAGCGTGATCTTATGACGTTTTAGAGAGTGTCTGTAGATATAGCTAGTATTGAAATTCATTATGACGGAAGGTAAACGCAGATTGGCAAGTAGTTCATGTTTTCGTAAATTTGAATAGCAGAAAAATTTTTTTTCGCTTTTGCTTGGTGGTGAAAATACACGTAAGGTAAGGATTTTCTACTTGAAGTAATTTTTAATTTAAAATAGGCTTATTATATGACACAACTAACGCTAAATGCGCATTCTTACCCATAAACTTTTGTCACAACTGTTACAATTAAATTCACATATCTATTGGGTAAGATGACATACAAAACGTGAGTATAAGATATCATAGTATGTCATCTTACACTTATAAATAGGATCGATTAAGAAGCCAGAAGAGAAGAGCGTACTTAATGAAATTTCTCCATTGCTAAAGTCTACTTCTACAGGAAAGTCACGTGAGAACAAAAAAGTCAGTGAATCGCAGGTTATGACGTCTATGTCATCTTACCCTATAGGTATGTCGTCTTACACCGGTCGACCTAAGTGCGATTTATGTTTGTTTTTTTATTTTATGTTGCTTTGATTGTTCTGAAACTACAATACTTTCGTTGATTATGATATATATGATAATATACGCAATGTCCTGATCTCACAGGACTTCATTTATTTCAAATATTTGTCTTGAAAGATGTTTAAAAATTTGTGTTTTTTTTCTTGGCAGAGTAATATTCTTGGTTTATACAATATATCCAACAATAAAGCTACTAATTGTTAATATGTTAAAACATTTGTGTTTGCTTTTTAAAATAATTATTGTTATTTAAATAAAAAACAACTTTGTCATTTAAATAAAATTATCGCTTTCTTATTTAAATAAACAATTGACAAAAGCTTTTTTAATGTTGCCGTTATATTAAAATATTACTTATTAATAATGCCGCTTAAGTAATAACTAATAATACATCTAAGCTAGTAAGGTGTCATAAAATTAAAAAAAAAAAAAGGTTTTTGAAAACATTTAAAAATTTTAACATAGGGACATATGAACTAGCATCTTTTGAAAACATTCGAAGAGGCGCAAGCGCAATTCCAATTGCGTATAAAAAAATATATTTTCCATAAAAAAAATCTATCCTTAATAAGTAGCTGTCAAAACATGTAAACTATTTTATGGTTCTGGTTAATTTTCTCATACATTTTAAATTGATGGGTAATTTAATTATATTAACGTCAGTTTCCTTTATTTACTACGTGCTGTTTATTTTATGATGACAATCCACGTCTCTTATATTTTTAGTTTTCAAAAAAAAAACATCTAAGACAAACGTTTATTCACACGTACTTCTATATGTGATTAAAATACTAAAGGCTTTTGATCTCAAAGCAACAGAAGCGTAAAGGCAAATTTAGAAAAAACGAGGGTGTCACGTTTGTGGTTTTTGTATTTCGAGACAATAAAAATCAGCTTCACGTTGTATCCCGCTAGTTGCTTTTTGCTTAAGACTCCACTTTCTGCCAAATTTTCGAGGCATGGCGTGTTGCGCTTTTTGCCTTGGTGCCAAAGTGAATTCCCGAGTGGAAATCGAAACTACAACCTTCGCGTTACAGCCACACGCCTGTACTACTTACTCCTCCGCCACGACGGCTTCGACACGATATTTTAATCGTCACATTAAAAAATCGATAAAATATATTTTCGCCTATGTAGATACTATATAAAATAATTAAAAATATTTTTTTCTGTTCTGATCCGACAGTGAACGAACAGACGAAAGTACTCGACATAGAAAGTTGAAATTTATCAGATAGCTGAGCGAAGTAGGAGTGTAAGAGAACACTAAGAGAGTTTTTTTATCAGCTATACGTTGTATCCCGCATAAATTCTGGAGGCATTCCGTGTTGAGTGACGGAAATCAACGCCGCGCTTTATTGTTATTTTTCCTCCAATGTACTATTTTTGAATTTTATAAATAGATCAATAAATCATTTGTTTCCCTAATCTCGCCGACATATCGGCTTTATGCCCTAGTTTTACTTCACCCTCTTTTGGGGTGTCAAAGTCAATACAACATTTTCCATTTTACGTTATAATATTAATCTAAATTACAAAGGGTCAGTAAATATTACGTCATGCATATTTGGACTACCGATCTGTAACAGCGGTAATGTAGAATACAGTAATTGACAAAATTTTAAGTATTCTATCTATATTAATTTAATAATAAAAATAATTATTTATCGTGCAGTGCTTTTTGGTCTAGTGTTTGGATTCTCTGAATGCTAAAAAGATTGTAGGTTTAATTCCAACCCAGACATTTAGGCAAAATGTGCTAATTATATTGGTTCAATTCTGTGTCTATATTAATTTATTTGCGTATTATAAATGAAGTAATTAAAGTAGCACAAGAATTTAAATCATATATTCATGTCAATAAAGAATTAAAATTTTTGTTCATTACTTCTTAATTGTAATGTAATGTAATGTCGCAAAGTGCGGCGTTGAGTTCTGCCAGTCAACATGCAATGAGAATTTAGAATAGGATCCAGAATTTGGCAGAAATTGGGGAACGAGGTGTCTTAACACTAGGTTCCCTCTGTCTACCATGCTGTGTGCGGGATACAGCATGAAGATATTTCAAAACACTATAATCATAATAAAATTGTTTTTTTGTTAAATATTAATGTTCTATAAACTTTTGTTAATCATGTTTTTATCTCTTCTTATTTGTGTGTTTTGTTATTTTGGGAGGACTCGAAAAGCTTCCTTTACGTATCTGTTTTAGCTTTACTTCAATTGACAAAAGTAATTTGATCGGGGTCCTTTTTCTTTTAGGTTCATTATGCCTTATTCTACTCTTGCATAGCTCGTTGATACACAAAAAAAATAAAAACTCCGAGATTTTGAATTTTTTTGAGGCAAATGCACTTTAAAAAAATCTTAAAACCAGTTTAATTAATGCTGCAAAAATTCTTTAATTACTAGCACTAATACTTATACTCAGTTTATTGAGGCGTATACGGTGTTCTTAAGTTTATGCATGTTCAGTGAGCAAGACGTAGGGTAGACCGCCAGCAATTATTTCAACCCCTCTAGGGTTAGTCACCCTAGTGCTGGAGTGAGGGTAATGTGATTGCAAATGTAAAAGTTGTGTTTGTAAAATAAATGTCTCGATTTATTTTTTGTATCTAATTTAGTAATAAAATAAGAATACAGATTAGTAGTATTGATTAATTCCTTTTGTATAGAAAAATAATATTTAAAATATTTTCTGTGTTATTATGTAAGTAATGAAGACGTGTCTCATCACATTAGAACTAACGTATGTAGTTTATTTGACGTAAATATTCTATTATTTTAAGTGATTCCCCCTCAACTATACTCCTACTCGCTATATAATAAATCTAGCCAAAGGCAGTGGCACTAGTGGCGCAGTGGCACAAACGTGTGACTAGAAACTTTTGGGTTCAACTCACACTCTTAGGAATAAAATATTTAATATTTTCATTTCGTCGCTCTAGTGTCGAGGTAAAAGTGCGGCGTTGAGTTCCGCCACTCAACACATAATGAGGAAAAATGGGAAACTAAAGTATCTAAAATGTTTGACACTAGGTTCCTAGGATCCCTCTGCCTACTCTCCTGTGCAACTAAGATAACGATATAAATAAGCATCTCTATCATTCCACTAAGCAGATTTTCCTTATTTTAACATCAATATAAACAAATAAAATCGATACTGTTCTAACAGTTCCGGTGAAAATATCGATGATTGGAGGATTTTCTTATTATATACTTATTTCCAAAACAAACTTACAATGACTGAAAGTAAAGTGTATAGAAAAATAAACATAATAATAATTAATATATTCTTATTTTTTCAACCCCATTAAAAGCTATATAAGTGTGAAACTTTTTAAAAAAAGAAATAAATATAGTTGTATGTCAACAACGCTCTCAAAAAATCCGAAATGCAGTGTCACACGAAATTAGCCGATTCATTTCTCCCCATTGTCAGATATGTAGATAAATAAAGTACGGGGCTATTTTGGGGTGACCACCCCCGTCTGACGTCATCGATAAATTTAGTTAGGCTCTTATAACTGTCGCATGTGGATATTCTCGTCTATTACGCCAAAAATATAGCTTGGACAGTTCAGTTTTATACTTTATAGTTAATTTTTCAAAAACTTATTTTTTTAATAATGATTTAGTTTATTTATGTATACATTTATACATTTCTTGTATTAAGCAGAATATCTATATAGTGTTTGTGTTGATAATTTACTCGATTCTTTATTTTGTTACTAATTTAAAATGTTCTACTTAAATTTCCCACATTCTGTTTAATTAGACCAAGAAGTGAAAAAAACATATTTTAAGTATATGAGTGGAAATCGAACCTTTGCTCATGTGCAGCCATAACCCTCATAACACTATTTCAGACTATGAACTAACAATATGTGCACATGCAAAAAAAAAATAAAGGGGGAAGTATCTTATAATCTATAATGGGTACGGAGTGTCTTGACACTAAGTCCCCAGGTTCCCTATGCCGAACCCTGTTCCTAGCGGGATACAGCGCGAAGATAAAAAAATATAAATATAAATTTTAAATGAAAATACAAATGCAGCGATGTTAAAGAATCAAAGCCACAGATAGCTACTCCAAACAAGGGTGTCTGCGAGCCAGACGAGCTTTATAAAAGCTACCTGCCATTGCTACGTACATATAATATCTATAGTTATGTATAAACACAGCTTAGTACATCGTGATTATACTTTTTGAATGAATTTGAATACGAATTTTACTATGAAAAATAGTATTGATTTCTTGTGGTGAGCTAAATTTATTTATTTTACAGAATTGTGCTATTATTAAGTTTTTTAAATAATAAATTAAGTTTTATAAAAAAAAAGTCTCACTTAAAAAATCTGCGAAACTTAATAAAAAAAAATATTGCAAAAGATCTTTTGCCATATTTCTTTCTTTCTTGAAACTGCTCATTTCATTTAATATTTTTCCAGGGAATATTTAATTCTTATTTAATTCTTCGCTCTCTCGAAACCAGGCAAAGCGCGTAATTTATTCCCGCAGCTCAACGCAACTCAAGTAGAAAATGATCAAGAAAAGTGGCTTAATTGGAACGGAGTTCTTAATATTAGATTCCCAGGTTCCCTCTGCCTACCCAGATAAGTGCCCGCACATAAGAAATACACATAGGTAAATAACTTAAGCTTTAGTGTAAACCAGGAAAAGCCTAAGATACGTCCAAATTAAACCATGAAAGATAGCTAGTTACGTCACACAAAAGAATCTGCCAGCCAGACGAGCTATTGTTTAGGCAACTCTGCGGTACAAGCATCCGGGTAAGAGTTGCGTGCCTATGGTTTTTTTTTTGTTTATTTGTTTTTTTATATTTTGTATTTTTGGTAGTTTCCTTTTATTAATTTTTGATTAGTACTTTCTTTTAAATCAGAAAAAAACTTTGTGGAAATATGTCCATTCTCTGCATAGGGAATTTACATATTAAATTCTATTTTTTTAATAATACTTTGCTAGCCAGATCAAGTCATATATGTCAACATTTTTATTTTTAGGTTAACGTTGAACCCTGGACAAAGTAGGATAGGCAAATGAAACCTAATGTTAAAACACTTCGTTCCCGTCTTACCGCCGAAATCTCGAGTCACTGCGATTTACCAAAACGACGAAATGAAAATATTACATAATTTATTTCACCGAGTGGTAATCCAACCCACAACCGTCAAATTTTCGTTCGTCGTGGCGCAGTGGTACAGCATTTGATACTACATGGGGCATTTGTAGCTTTTCCACGATATCAATAACATGACAAAGTTTCACTACTCAAAACTGGGTGGAAAGTGAAAAACGGAGTGTCTACAACGGAGAAACATTAGGTTTCTTTTGCTTTATGCGGGTTAGAGCGTGAAAGTATTTTTTTACGCGTTGATTTTACTAATAATCATAAATAGTTTTGGTGTCTTCTTAAAGTATGAAGTATAGATACTCTTATTCTGTTCTATAAAAAAATATAATAAAAACACTTAAAAACACAAAAAAAGTTAATTTTTGAAATAACACAAAATTGTACTTTAACGCCTAAAAGATTTTGTCACTCACCATTGTATATCATTGTAAACGAAAATGTCTGAATTTCAGACAGGCTTTCACCAAACCCTTCAGCTGAAGGATCTCTAATATGAAGTGCTTCCTTCTTGTGCACGCGGTTAATGCAAGAGGAAAATACTTTGTCACTTTTATTCATAGACGGTTGTATTTATTTTCTAATTTACAGCTAATGGTGGTTTAAAGTTTCTCGTTTTATTTATATAATTATATAGCATTTACACATTAATGTCATCATTGAAGCCAGTCGTGGAGCATTGACACAAGTTTGTAACTGTAAACTCGACTGTTGGGGGTTCGATCCGCACCCGAGGAAATGTAATATTTATTTAAATTTATATTTTCACCACTCAACACGTAGAATCAGACTCAACTTCCAGAATTCGGCGGAAAATGGGGAACGGAGTGTCTTAACCTTACGTTCCCTGCTGTGTGCGGGATACAGCGTGAACCTAATAAAAAATACACATTAACTTTGTACTAATCTAACATCGTGATCGTGGCTTGAAGTCCATTTTATAGAAAACTCGTTCACTATTTTGATTACCTTTAAAGATGTAGGATTGACTATCCAATATATCTTTGTAGTATAGTAAATTTAAGCAGATCTTTAATGTTATTTTGTTTACTATGTGTACCATTATGTTATTGTTTAACAACGATAAATAACATATTTATGTTTTATTTATGTTTAATTTATAAATATATTAAACCTTGTACATATTATGTACAAATTAAAAATTAAATTAGCTTCACGCTGTATTCCTCATACAGCAGGGTAGGCAGAGGGTACCTAGTGTTAAGACACTCCGTTCGCCACTTTCTGCCGAATTCTGGAGGCATTGCGCGTTTAGTGGCAGAACTCAATGTCGCGCTTGTCCTCGATACCAGAGCGAAGAAATGGAAATATAAATTTAAGTAAATATTTTATCTCCTCGAGTGTGGATCGAACCCACAACCAGTCGGTTTTACAGTCAAACTTTGTGCCGCTGCGCCACGACTGGCCTCGAAGATTTAATATAATTATAAATTAAACATAAATAAAAACAAAATAATATATTAAAAGCTTTCTCCAACTGCTACGCTAAAATAAGCTCATTTCTCGACTCTACGTTGTATAAAAACCACATACAGAGTTTGTAAGAACAACAAACAACGAACAAGTCTCGCGACAGACAAGACGTTTCAATGTTGAATAGATGAATACCTGTCGGTGACTCTGAATAGGCTTTCTTTTTACTTAACTCGAATATAACTACAGTTTTTCCATATGAGTTTTTATAATATTCTTACGCTTCACACTGTGTCCTGTATGTAGCAGGATAGGCAGAGGGAACCTTGGGATACTCCCACGCACTGCCCTATTTTCAAGACATTGTGCGTTGAATGGGGGATCTCAACGGCGTGTTTTCTTCATGAGAGCGGGCAATATGAGTGTCTTAGTACTAGCTTGCTTCTGTCTACCCGTGGGATATAGCGAAGCAATTATTTTTTTTGTTTAACACTAAAACTTAGTACTGTTCCCTATGAAGAAAAATTTAACAGCGTAACATTGTCAAAATCTGTTTATTGACTTAAGAGTTACAAGGGAACAAAGGAACGAAAATATACATATATGAATACATACATACGCTCTAAACACATAACCCTTTTATTAGGGTTCGCCGCAATCGGGTAAAAAGTGTGTTTTTCTGTAAAATAAGCTTTGCTCGCTTTTCACAAAATTTTAGTCGCTGCAACCGAGTGATATAAAAGTTCGCGAGTAATTAAGCACTGAATGTGTTGGTAATGAGAAGCTTTTCAACTTCGAATTGGGTGTTTGGAAAATACCGTGTTTATTTTTAATTTCAGTTTATTGCTTGAACTGAATGAATTTCCAATACAAAAGTTCATTTGTTGTTTTAATTAGTAGTTTATGTGATTTTAATTTTTGTACGTAATTTTGCTATTATATTGTATGTAATATACTGCAAGTTTTAATTTACTTATCATAAAGTTGGTTTTATACAATATAATTTAAGGCATTTTTTATGAAGTTTTATGTTTGTATCGATTTCTTCTTGCTTTGTTCCTAAAATTATAAAAATCGCTTACAGCGGTGTAGACCGGGGGATTCTAGTGTTAAGACACTCCGTTCCTAGCTTTGCGCCGGATTCTTGAGACATTGCGTGTTGAGTGGTGGAACTCAACGCCGCACTTTGCCTCGACATCAGAGCAAAAAATTTTAATACAGAAATAATTATATGAATATATAATAGATGTTACGAGTATATGTCGAGGCCACTTAACTGTACATGTAATGGTCGAGGCGTAGAACCAAAATTCAAATAAAAAATAGAATAGAATATCTTGACACTAAACTTCTATAAGTTATTCAAAGTAAATCATAAAACTGAAGGAAAATAACAACAATACGTATATATACGTAGAAACAGAAAGAACGCTTCCTACTTCCGATAACTTGTCTTTCGAATAAATGGCTAGCAGGAACTAAGTCATTGCATCCCTTCACTAAGCTTAGGATGTAATCTAAAATGAACAAAGCGAAGGGATAAGAGAGGAAGAGACGTTATCATTTTCACGATAGAGCCATGTCATTTCCGGTAGAGTCAGAAAAATAGTTTAGATAGACACTCAGGCTTACTTATAGAGACTTCAACAAGGAGTAATCAGTACAATGGCAGTTTTACTGTAAAAAAGAATCTGTATTTCCACCTGGATGAATTAACTTAAGTTGCGGTTAATGAAAATCGGTTTTATAATACTTCAATTCTTAAGCGTTCACTTGATTGTCTATTTCTGTAATACTTTTTTTGCTTCACGCTGTATCCCGCATATAGCAGGTTAAGAAGAGGGAACCGTATGCTACGACACACCGTTTCCCACTTTTTGCCGATTTCTTTTTTGTAATTAGAGCCATATATGAGTATTAACGCAATTAAATAGTACGAAAAAATGAGGCGAAGACGGAGTGGACTTCCGGCACTCAACACGTAATGCCTCCAGAATTCGGCGGAAAGTGGGGATTGGAATAAAAGATCATAATCATGTTAAAACTTATACATAGAGTAAAACATTATAAGGAATAGAATATTTAAATGAAGGAACGTGATTTTACATTAAACCACTTTATTTACATAATCCTAACATAATATTGAAAAGCATGGATAATAGCTTTATTTCGATTATGTGCCCTCAAGACCGCATCGTTCTACTAAATATATAAAAAATTATATATGCATATATATTATGTAGATTTTAACAACATTTTTATTATTTACGCCGAATCCTGCTTAAAGCAGGATAGATAAAAAGAACTTAGCATTAAGGTATTCCTCACCCCGTGCGCCGCACTATGGATAATGGTAGAACAACGGCAGATCAAAATTCATTTTTACTAAAGTCGTCCCTGACGCACTTTTTATTTTTTTTTTAAATAGTATAATAATTTTAAATAGTAGGGGGTCCAAGATGGAAGGCTTGCTCGCAGCGACCCCTGCCAGCCCTTACGAGGGCTGCAACGTTCCATCCGCCACGTGCACCTCGAGAGAGCGCACTGATAGGGCGTCCCCCCAAGGCGACGCGCACCAGTGCGTCCCCGCTGGTGTGTCAAGTGGCGACGAATGCGGCGTTGGGGACCGCCACCCAACACGCCATGTCCGGAACGGCGGGAGGTGGAGGACGGAGCTACAAATA
>JAATLQ010025756.1:3288-14517 GCA_013421005.1 Heliconius erato x Heliconius himera | reverse complement strand
TTAGGTTGTGAGATGAGATTTGCTTCGAAACTGCTTTTTAGATCCGGACAACATAATGCTGGTTTCAAGCTGTTTATCACCGATAGCCTTTTAATTTATATTTTTTTTATAGAAAACAATTTTTTAATTTGTCATTGCCGTATATTTTTATATTATTTTGACAATTTGACTTAGAATTTTGTATGTAAGGTCCTTGAGGAGTAAAGTAGAATTACCATTATTATTATGAGAGCATTTTCCGAATTTACTATTATAAAATAAAATTTTCTTTATAAAGCCTACGATTTGCTTAAGTTTTATAAAATTAAGAGCGACGACGATCTTCACTTTTCACCCAATTTTCAAGACAATTAAAAAACTCAACCAGAGCGAGAACATTCAAACTACTTATTTCTCTGAGTGGAAACTAAACCCACAACCAATGCGCTTACATCAGATGCTGTGCCGCTGCGCCACGACGTCCTCAATACCATAGACCATACTTCTATGTATATGATTATAGCAATTGTTATGTTACCTTCAACATACCGATAATCATTACAATCAGCATTGAATACTTGTTTTTCATACAAAATTCCTTCATTTCTTTGTCCAAATTGCACCTATCATTTTACTCTTTTAGTAACATTCATGTTAAAAAGTAGGTCGTCAGTTCCATTCCCACTTTATACATTAAATGAAAATATTAACAAATGTACTTACTATATTGACATTTTTATGTTTATCCCTTAAAAAAAATGAGACAGCCCTTTAGCCAAGTGCGAGTCGAGGTGATTTTTTTTCACGTTTACGTAAAAATGGTTACTGCTATGTTAAACAGCAGTATGACTAACTATAGACAATATCGTCAGACTATCAACTTCAGTAAATCATGAAGCTGTATTTGGACAAGCTCATCTTGGCCACAACGGTTAATCAACGCTCGAATGCACTTTGTCAAAGTAAATTATGATATTATACAATGTGTTGAATATAAGAAATGACATCCTTTAGCTTGGCTTACTGAAGCTTGAAGTCGATAATGAATATTATAAATTTTAATTTGTTTAAAAAAAATCAGCTTCACGCTGCATCCCGCACACAGCAGGGTAGGCAGAGGGAACCTTGTTTAAACACACAGCGAAGAAATGGAAATATAAATTTAGGTAAATATTTCATCTCCTCGAGTGGGGATCGAACCCACAACTAGTCGGTTTTACAGTCACACTTTGTGCCTCTGCGCCACGACTGGCCTCAATTTATTTATTTTGTTTATATTTGGATTTATACAAAATAACTAAAAGGGCAAATAAAAAATCTAAAATATATTTCTATTAAATATAATAGAAAGAATAATATATAAGTTGTATCAAGTATTTTATAATAATTTCCACATTGTTTGATAAGAATGTATGGCTTACATGTCAGCCTGCTTCGACGATTTCCAAGAGGCGTTGGTTCAAATCACTCTATTTTAAAACTTTTAAACGTTGTTTAAGTAAGTTAATTTCTCACCTCTTGAGGTTCAGCATCAACGAACCAATCAATCGTTGCAGCTGGCAGAGAATAGTCGGAGGTGCAGTTCACGAAGGCTTGTTCTCCAGCGTTCACAAAGGTGGGTAGGCCAGTGATGAGTGGTTCATATTCTGGTAGCACTGTATGAAAAAAAATATTATCTATACTTATTATAAAATAGTAACGGCTCGATATCTGTATATCTTCCTTGTTTAGAGGAGATATATAAGAAAAAATGTGATGGGGGACCTTTATTAATGTAATGGAACCCAAAACAATGATTTTTTAAAATTTTGTCCGTTTGTTCAATTTAATCTAAGAATAGGCTTAACTGATTTAAATGCAATTTTCAATATTGGATTTCGGCAAGCTTCTGTTAACATATAGAGTACGTATACGTTTTATTACAATCGGTTTATAAATAAAAAAGTTATCGCTATTCGACAAATTTGCTAATTGCTGAAAAAGTTATTTTATACAACTGTTTTACTGAATTGGGTAAATCTTTAACTTTCAATATGTATGATGATAAAGTACACCGAGATTTCAAGATTTAGTATCGGGATACGAGTTTACGCGGATAAAAGTGTGCTTGCCTTGCACGCCTCCCTATAATATCTATACATCTATACATATAAATAAAATTAAAAGATATTTTAGTGATATCGACATAACTGTGTGTTTTCAAGTGCCTATAATTATTTAGCTGAACTGACTATTCTGGGACTAACACTGAAAGATAGGGGGGATTGTGAAGCATCATAAAAGCTATTTTGATACCATTAAAAAAGTTATATCAATTTAAAGTTTGCTTTGTTCGATAAAATTATAACTTCGTAATAGAGTTATTTTATACAACTGTTACTACATTAAAATCTTTCATTTTCAATCTTTTGTTGTTTGTAAATGATTATTTGTATGATAATAGAAAATACTCTAGATTTTATGATTATCAAATAGACTGAGATTTAAGATTATTCAATGTATGTTGATACCTTCTCAAAACTCCACGTAATGCTTGCAATTTCGATAGATAGATAGGTAGAGATTAGTGGAACATTATAAATAACTTGTGTTTTAACCCAGAAGTGATACAGAATCACAATTTATGTGGAAAAAACAAAATTTGCTTAAACTAAACTAAACATTTTTCTATTAATCAAAACGATTCCCATAACACTTAAATTACGATTTGTTTAATGCCTAACAAAATAGATAACCCAACTAAAATTATTAATCCATTTTAAGGGTACCTCAAACGGAAAAAAAACCTAACTCTTAAAAGGTCACTTTGTTGGTCGTCTGTCTGTGTAGACCTGAGACTACGTCGTGGTATCAATCTAAAACTAATATCAGATATTCAGGCTTATACAACGAAAATAAATATGTACAAAGAAAGAAAAAAAATCCGAAAAGTAAAAATTTTTAGATATTTACAAAACAGACAAAGAAAAAATAGACATGAAAAAAAAAGTGCCCTAAGGGTTACCACGTTTCGTCTACCTACCCTGCTATGAAGCTGAAAAAAGAGTAGTTTTTAGAACGTTTTATTTGTTATTTAGCGATATTAAAGTAATAAAAACAAAATTTCCTTATTTATTCCTTTCCTCTCCTTATAACATGAACGCATTATAGTATAGTTGGAATACGTCTAACTATGCAAGCTCAATGGTTGTGGATATAATTCCACTGGTTTTAAAATTCAAATCAAATAAGAAACCTTTGTTATAAAAAAATAAAAGAAATATTTGAATCATTTTACTAAAAAGTGTAGGTGGCCTTAATGACTATAAACGATCTATTGTAGCCATCTTTTTATCCATTAAATGTTATAGTAAGAGATTTTAGTAGGCGGGTACTTAACATTTTCAAGATCTTAAGTGTTGCGTGGTGGAATCGACGCCACAGTTTGTCTTATTATCAGAGAAAATAAAAATATTCAAGTGGAAGTCCCTGAATGGAAGTAGAATCCACATACGTTGGCTTTAAAATTGGATGCTGCGTATTGAAAACTGATAATTAATATATATTTTTTTTTTTATGGAAAAGACAATGCAAACGAGCGTGCGGGTCACGTGATGGTAAGTGATCACCGCCGCCCACGACCCCGTGCAACATTAGAGGAGCTACAGGTGCGTTGCCGGCCTTTAAGGTGTGTTGGGCGCCGGAGCCCGGCATTACCTGATGCGAAACGCAGTGGCGTAAAGCCACTACTTAACGCCGGTTTTAAATGCTGGGGATGGTAATGATCCGGTCGAGTCTGCCCATGCGTGTTGCCGTTGCTGACGACGTGACTCTACCACACGTACTTTAGTCGCCTCTTACGACACCACCAGTACCAGGATGATCCTATTCTAGGCCGGGATCACACGGCACATATATAGTAATCATTTATTTTTAAAAAAAAATAAATATTTTTTTTCCTTTTTACATGCAATGCAATGTCTCTAAAGTAGGTTAAAAATCAAAATAAAAGTAATCTATTCAAAATATTATGAAAATACAAGGAGGACGAACAATTACTACGAAAATAAAATTTCATTCGAATCCTCATATTTTTGTTCAGAAATTCAATTAATCTTTGTGCACTGTCTGACAAACGTGAGCGTCATCAAAATTCACAAAGGCGCTCATAGACAGACAATTCTACACATGCACACATACTCGTATATGGAAAAAAAAAACTTAAAATTTTATTTACTTTTCTATAAGGCCAGTCGTGGCGCAGTGGCACAAAGTGTGACTGTAAAACCGGTTGGTTGTAGGTTCGATCCCCACTCGAGGAGTGGAAATATTTACTTAAAACATTATATTACGATTTCTTCGCTCTGGTGTCGAGGCAAAGCGCGGCGTTGAGTTCTGCCACTCAACACGCAATGCCTCCAGAATTCGGCAGAAAGTGGGGAACGGAGTGGAGGCATAGCGATGTTGAGTGGCAGAACTCAACGTTGCGCTTTTCTTCGACACCAGAGCGAAAAAATGGAAATATAAATTTAAGTAAACGCTACGCAGAAGTAACCTGGGAACATAATGTTAAGATAATCCATTCACCAGTAAGACACATCCATTCCCCACTTTTCACCGATTTCTTGAGGCATTGCGTTTTAAGTAAGAATATATTAAATTAATATATACATATAAATAACATACCAGCCAAGGTCATATTAGCAGATTTCTTATCGACAGCAAATCTGGGCCCTTCACTTGACACTTCACAGGTATACCTCGCAGTGCCTGCTTCCGGCTTAATACTGATCACACAGGCCATTGAGTCACACGAACTGTTTGTTATGGAGACGCCGCTGCTATTGAAAGCTCGGGTTTCGTACTGCAAAGAAAAGTTTTTTTTTATAATATTTAAATTAATATATGACCATCAACTATAGGGGTCCTCGTGGCGTGTGGAGACATGTGGTGGTGGTAAACGCAACGGTTGTAGTTCAATTTCTACTTTTACATTGATATAAGTTTTATTTATCGATATTTCTTTGGACAAGCATTTAAACATTCACGAAATTGACATACATACATACATGTCAAACACATGACCTTTTTCTTCTTTCTCGGTTAAATAAACGACAAAATACAAAAAAATTTCTAAAATTTTACAAAATATTTTTGCAGTGTAAAATGATCGCCAAGATCATACCTTGTACTCAATAGTAATATCTCTGGAAAACCAATAACGTGGTGGCATTCTAGAATTTAATTTCCGCACATTTCACAATATGAAGGCTTTTGTTATAAATATAATAGATAGTATTATAGATATATTATGTGAAACAGTTGTAGCACAGCGGCGTAAAATCTGGATGTAAATTCAACGGTAGTAGGCTATATTCTTACTTGAGATGATAAATATATTTAAAAAATATTTTAATTTTTCATCTTTTATCTGGTAAATAATATTTAGGCGCTTAATTCCGCTACACAACATTTTATGTTTCGAAAATTGGGCGATAAATGGAGAATGGAGTGTCTTAAAACAATGTACTGTCTGCGTATCCTGCTGTATGCGTGTTATATCGTGAACCTAAAAATAGACACTTATATATAAATAATATTTTTTTATGGCTTCCCATATCCCCCTTGGCGAAAAATATGTTAAAACACTCTCTTATCAAAGACGACCTTAATATATATATGTACGAGTATATAGATTATTATATAAATAAATGTAATACATATATTACATTTATTTATATAATAATTACATGCTTTATAATGTTATTTGCGGCGGTAAGTTCTGCCACTCAACACGCAATGCCTCCAGAAGTCTCTAGAACTTGGCGGAAAGTGGGGAACGTTGTGTCTTAAGACTAGGTTCCCTCTGCCTACCCTGCTGTGTGCGGGATACAGCGTGAAGCTGATTTAATTCAAATTTTTATTTTTTAGTAGTTAGCCTTCCTTGATTAACTTTTTATTCAAACCAATAGTTCCCGAGATTAACATGTTCAACCAAACTAACTGTTCAGCTTTATAATATTATCTGTTAGATAATTTTACTAGTAATATCACTTTAGCCCCTGAACTTATCTATTCACCTCAGCAGTCACCGAAACCCATTAAAAGTAACATATGCCTATTTCCATAAGAGTAACGGCCATTCTTCTTCATTTCACAATTTGAATGCCAAACGTATAGAAAGGTATCAATAAAAGGATGTTAGCTGTCCTTCCGCAAATATCTCGGGAACCATTGAACCTATACGAATTCTTCCATTCACCTACAAATACCATATGTTTGTATGTGAAAAGGGAATTCGGCTTTTATGATAACAATCTTTTATCTGTTAGATTACCTTTTTTTATTATCGGTTTTCGATTTAGATTTTTGTTATATATATTAATTTTTATTGATTTTTTTTGTATTTCAACGTTTTGGAAGTATGTTCCAGCAGTTAATAAATAGTCAACGCCATATTTTAAAGTATTAGTAGGTATATTTTTGTTTACTATGCGGAACCTAGTGTTCAAGTATCATCCTTTCCTCATTTTTTATCCAATTTCGGCCACGGAATTCGGAACTCACCGCTACTCTTTATTTTAGTTACAAAATGAGGAAATGAAAATAAAAATAATTTACTGTCACGCTACGTCACCAATCCTACAGGCTAGTATAGCCCGTGAGGCGTAAGCTGAGCTTTGCATTTGCGTGAGTGTACGTAGAATAGGTGTGACGATGACTTGAAGCGCGTTGCATTCTTTCTATATAAATTTATTAAAGGGAATATGAAAAATTGGCACGATTACTGTACATTAATAACAAAAAAAATGTGATGAAACAAGAAAAGAATAAAAAAAATCCTAGTCGCTGTTCTTGATGATATAAAGAATAATTCATTATTAACACAAGCACACGACAGAATTCAATATCAATGACGATGATGCAAGTCCAATGTTGAAGAATTCATATATTTTTGTTGTTTAATTTTTTTTATCAATATCTAATAGTACATTTTATTTTTAATTTTATTTTTGTCTGGCTCTATTTTTGATGATTACTCACACAAATAAAAAGCTCAATTTACGCCTCACGGACTGTTAGTACATAAATATATCTTAGAACACACGTAAAAGGTTGAACATTTAATTAAATCGCACTTCTTCAGTCTAGGAAGACTTCTAGGGCACTAGTCAAGCTAAATCAAGCAATTCTAAGCTGTACGTGCCCACGTGTACTCTTATAAAAATGTACGAAAATTTGGTAGCCATTCCATGGTTCCATGCCTAAACAAAAAATTATACTGTATAACTTAATTAATCTAAAATTAACAATATTAGCACGATATGATTTAAAATATAGTAATATATAAATTAAGTATTTAAAATATATGTACTTCTCTTTAAATAGTATAATATAATATTAATATTTATGTATCTTATTATAATATCTTAGTGAGGCCAGTCGTGGCGTAGGGGTACAAAGTGTGACTGTGTGTTTGCTTAATAATTAATAGATTATGAATCTATGATTTTGTAAATATTAATTTTTTGTACATCCCTATTTTTTCAACTATTATACAGATTTGGACGAAACTATTATATTGTGTAACTGTTCCAACACCAAAATCTGTCACACGTTTTTGATTTTACTCCACGACGATTAATATGAGGTCAATATAAATAATTCCTTGATTTGGAATCGAACCCATAACCATCGCGTTCACCTTGTCACACTGTGTCGCGATAAAATTGATTATTATTACTCAAAAGTAATGGCGTGAAGACTCTTTATCTTAAAAGTTTAACACTTAAGCTAGATCAATTTGGAGATTCAGTTCAAAGTGCCTCTTTGGTTACCAATTACGAGAGATTTTCATAATTGAGTTTACTGAAAACTCATTTAGCATAAAAGTCTAACTAATAAATAATAAATATACTATATTGAAAGTAGGTCTAAAATATTGTACTATAAGTTTTACAGCTTACATTTGATTTTCATTTTATTTTATTTATAACAGAATTTTAACTATTTTACTAAGCAGGCTACCCTGTTGTTTGACAGAAAACCGACTAGGTCGGCTTACAGGAGGCGCGGGTTCGAGTCCCGCTACATTCAAATTTTTATATGTTTTCTAAAAAAGTATTTTTCTTTCCTGTGTGTAATAACACTTTAAATTTGCTAAAATATAGCCTGTCGTTTTATATTCAGTGCAACATCACGCATTTCCCGCATATCAGTATTGGCAGAGAAAACCTAGTGTTAAGATACTCCGTTTTCCATTTTGCATCTACAATTCTAGATAGTGGTTGGCGCAAATCAACGCTGCGCTTTATCTATCAGAGCAAGAAAATGCAAATAGTTAAAACATAATCGTTCGTTCGTTCGTCGGCACAAGCGTGTGACTCTAGACAAAGCGCAACGAAGTTTTCCACCAGTCAATATTCAAAACCTCGAGAATTTGGCGGTAAGTGGGGAACGAAAGTATCTTAAAGAGAACGGAGTGCCTTAACACTAGGTTCCCAAGCTTCTTCTCCTTACTCCACCATGTGCAAAATACAGCGTGAAGTTAAAACAATCATATTCCTAATAATGAAACCCTTAATTTATGCAGTCAGATTCCACTGCGTCATGGCGGCCTTACTATATTCGATTTTTCTGAAATTAAATTTAAATTATATTAACTTTGTTTTGTTCTGTTTTGTTTGACAAAATATTTACATTCACCCTCTATAATCCAGCCAAAGCGCTAACTAAGCTTTTTATTATTATAATAGCAATGACAATATTACAAAGTGAGTTTTGAGCTTATCATTACGGATCTAGAATAAACACAATTAGTAAATTGGTATTATATTCCTTTTTTAAAAAATTCTGCTGAGTATTTATAAATAATGCCGGGTATTTCGCTTATAAAGGACGTGGGTTCTGTTTCTGGTTGTGTAATTTTCTAATCTAATAAATAGATTATTACTTTGACCTGTAAGTGTGTTTTATTAGTGTTGTATAATATTTCATATTATATCATATTGGGGCAAACATCACGCAGGGACACAAGCTTGCGGCTGTTAACCCAACAGGATATGAGTTCGATAGTTCGTTACGCGGTATAGGGCGGCGTTGAGTTCCGCCAATTTGCATGCAATGGATCTAGAATTCAGCGGAAAGTGCGGAACAAAGTGTATTAATGGAAACGAAATTTTAAAATTAGGATCCCAGGATCTCTCTGTCTAATCATCTATGCGTGGGATATAATGGGAAGATATTAAAAAAATATCAAATACTAAATTTTACTTGCAACTGTGGTTAAATGGAAATAACTAAGATTTGACATATGATTATTTATCAAATCAGCTTCACGCTGTATCCCGCGCCCAGCAGGGTAGGCAAAGGGAACCTAGTATTAAGACACTCCGTTCCCCACTTTCTGCCCAATTCTGGAGGCATTGCGTATTGAACGGTAGAACTCAACGCCGGCTTTGTCTGGACACCAGAGCGAAGAAATGAAAATATAAATGTAAATAAATATTTCTTTTCCTCGAGTGAGGATCGAACCCACAACCAGTCGATTTTACAGTCATACTATGTGCCCCTGCGCCACGACTGACCTCAATTATTTATTATTAGCTACGTGGCTATTATTTGTCAGCTACGTGATAGTGATTACCATAATGTAATATAGCCTAAATAGCCTTTGTCAATAAATGAATTCTCTAATACAAATATATTTTGTCAATTCAAACCAGTAGTTCCTGAGGTTAGGATGTGTAACCATACAAATTCTTAATTTGTATATAGATTTTGTATATAAAATAGATAGATATGAAGCTAATTATTGAAGAAATCTTACAAAGTAAATTACTTTTGTACAACAGTGAAACTCGCATCAGAATAACCATACAAACTTTATCAACATCTAAAACTTGTGGATAACTTTCATTCCTTGATAAAGTTGAGATTGAGATAGTATGACCGATTCACAGTTATATATCAATTTATAGCAAAATACATATTTTTTTAGCTTCCCCCTGTATCCCAAACTTAGCAGGGCAGAGGGAACCTAGTAACATAGTGATAAGACACTCCGTTCTCATTATGACACTTTCATTTTCAATTTTCCGCCAAGTTCTGGAAGCATAGAGTATTGAGTGGCAAAACTCAACGCCGTTCTTTGTTTCGTAATAAGAGCGAAAAATTAAAACATTCAATATTTCATTTCCTTTAATATCGAACCCACAAACTGTCGCGTTTATAGTGCGCCACGACTGGCCTCAACAAATATTAAACTTTTATTACTTACAATTAAATTTTGTTTATTTTATTGTTTATACTCTGAACAATAGTGCTTTATAAAACATATATTTTTATCAACACTCATATAACCAAAACATTTCGAATGTCATTCCTTAGCCAAGAATCTTACCAGTGCGATTGCTATATAACACTCGCAGGCAAACTAATGCCTTGAGTTCATTCAAATGACGATAAATATTTTTTATTGAACCGATTATGATGAAACAAACTTTTAATCTTAAGTTGAGTTAAAACAAAGCAAGTGGTGAAACTTTTAAGTAAATCAGTTCAGTACTTTCAGAGAAAAATGTGACCATACATATCGACAGACAGACAGATCAGAAATTAAAAAAAAAGTTTTTGCTTTCTATTATTCTTTTTAAATGTCCTTATATCCATTTCAGTCAAAATTACTAGATGTACAAAAGATGACAAAATATTTTAATTGTTTTATTCCCGACTGCTAAGGAAGGGTTATGTTTTTCGCGCGTATCTTGTATGTATGTAATATTCTTTATTACCTCGTATCTCCAGAACCGCTGAACGGATTTACATATTTGAGGTATCGTTAGATTTGTATTAGCAGCCCAAGTGTTCTTAGATAGATGACGTTAATAAAAAACAATCATGGCGGCTGTGGTACGCCATTGGACTTAGCGAAAAAGAAAATTTTCGTTTCGAATACTACAATATGGGTATCAAATTCAAGAGCTCAATTTCAGGATTTCGAAAAGATATATCATGATTATCATTATCATAATAAATTCTAACAAAAAAATGAAAAATAAAAAAATATTTGTAAAAACAAAAACCCCGACTGCATCAAACTAAAAAGAAAATAAACAAGCCCAATAGTTTATTAGGATTAACAGTCGGGACCTATAAGTAATTCTTCAATCAATAAAATCTTTACCAGGAACCTCGCATAATTTAAAGAGGTCCCGACTGTTAATCCTAATAAACTATTGGGCTTGTTTATTTTCTTTTTAGTTTGATGCA
>JAATLQ010025747.1:0-17497 GCA_013421005.1 Heliconius erato x Heliconius himera | reverse complement strand
GCGCAGCGGCACGAAGTGTGACTGTGAAACTGACTGTTTGTGGGTTCGATCCCTACTCGAGGAGATGAAATATTTACTTAAATTTATATTTCCATTTCGTCGCACTGGTGTCGAGGTTAAGCACGGCGTTGAGTTCTGCCACTCAACACGCAATGCCTCCAGAATTCGGCAGAAAGTGGGGAATGGAGTGTCTTAACACTAGGTTCCCTTTGCCTAACCTGCTGTGTGCGGGATACAGCTTGAAGCTGAATAAAATAAAACTAATACTCAATATTTAAGGGCAGTTTGCCAAAATACAAACAAAAAAAATTTAAATCGGTTAAGCAGTTTCTGAGATTATCGTGAAGAAACGCACAGACAAACAGACCAACTGACCAAGTTTTATTGCATTGTTAATTGTAATATCTTCTATGTACAGATACTGATGAGTTAGGATTTTGTTGTAAGTATCGATAAGTTATGTTTTTATTTCAAACATTCAATTGAAGATTCTTATAGGAGATACAAAAATGCGACCTAAAGTTTTAATAACTTTCTCTAAAAAAATCTTCATTGCGCTGCAAACATACATAATAGGTATATCAAAACACGAACATATTTTAGTGTGTTAAGTAAATAATTCTGTGGTATAAGCGGGCGAAGCCGCAAGCGGGTCGCTAGTATTTAATAATGTAACTTGTTCTGTGGATTTCTTGAATGTAAATTAAAATAAAATTGAATTTAATAAGCGTATTATATGTGTACACTTCATTAAAAAGGTTCATTATTTGAAATTTCTTATATAAAAAAAAAAATTTAAACAGTTTTCTATGTTACTTTAAAAAAATATGTTTATTACCTATTGTTAATAAAAAATACTATGTATAGAACATCGTTTTTTTGTTTATAATTATACATTTTTCAATTACAAAAAAAGTTCTCATAAGTACTAATATGAAATATGCTATTAACATTCACGTGTATATTTAGTTAATGTTTAATAAAAAAACATGTTAAAGAAATGTGAAATTGTTTATTTCTTAAAAATAAAAGGAATTGTACATATTAGTTTGTTGTTTCATTTCTTAAATAACAGTTTTTATAAATTTATGTCGTTTTGTTTTTTAGAGAAATTTATATTTTAATAAATATTTATAAAAATAAAAACTCCGACTGCATAAAATTAAAAAGAAAATAAACGAGCCCAATAGTTTATTAGGATTAATAGTTGGGACCTCTTTAAATTATGCGAGGTTCCTCGTAAACATTTTATTTATTGAAGAATTACTTATAGGTCCGACTGTTAATCCTAATAAACTAGTTATATATATATACCTAATAAATAGTTTTATGCAATCGGGGTTTTCGTTTTTATAAATATTTTTTTATTTTCACTTTTTTGTTAGGATTCATTATGGTAATGAGCTCGTATTGAGCGTTTGAATTTGATACCCACATTGTGGTATTCGAAACGATTTTTTTTTACGAAGTCCAATGGCGTCTCACTGTCGCCATTATTGTTTTTTTTTAACGTCGCCTATCTAAGAACACTTGAGCTGGTATTACAAATTTAACAATACCTCAAATATGTAAATCCATTCAGCGGTTCTGGAAATATGAGGTAATAAAGAATATTACATACATACATATATACATACATACATATATACATACATACATACATACGTACATACATACATACGTACATACATACGTACATACATACATACATACATACAGGACACGCGTGCAGGGCCGTGTTCAGTTCTGCGGGCGCGCGTGCTTCTTCCAGAACTTGCGCACGTCGTCGTGGGAGGCGCGCGTGAGCACGAGCGTGCGCGCGCGCTCGCTGGCCCACGTCACGTAGCCCGCGCGCGACGCGTACTCGCGCAGCACCGAGTACTCCGCCTAAGGAGTCGAAATCAAATCACAGCTTAAACTACACTATAAAAAAAAGCCTAACACAATAAAAAAAACGATTTTCCCCAAAAATTAAAAAGTTATTTTTTCAAGCAAAATAAATAATAAAATTATATTAGGATATGTCTTTGGTGTTTATGTGTATATGCATACATACCTGAGACAAAAATTGGTTATAAATAATCCCCTCTGTGTATGTGAACCTGTTACGTTCACTTTCCCAGAGCTGCACTTGATCCACGACCGTCGGAGGGAGAACTGACCGAGATATAATACCGCCTGTTTCGGATTTCAGCATCTACAAACATAATTATTAATAAAAATATTTGTTTATTTTTAATATTATATTGATTAAATAACTACTAATACATATCACTAGTAAAGAAAAAATATCTGGTGCGTGAGGACCCAAATATCTTAACACCAGATACCGGAAAAGCATGAAACTACAAAAACAAGATATTAATTTCTATATATTATAGGACAGTAAAAATATTTTGTCTGTACATTTAGTAATTTTGACTGAAATAGATGGAGGGACACTTAAAAAGTTTTTTTTCAAATTTGTCTGTCTGTCAATATATATGGTCACGCTAATCTCCGAAAGTACTCAACCGATTTACTTAAAAGTTTCACCAATTGCTTTGTTTTAACTCAACTTAACTACTTATTTATTTATTTTATTTATTTATTTAGGTCACTAACAGGACATACATTTTTACATTAAATAACTAACATTCACAATTTTATACTAAATGATGCCCTAATTAAAAGCAACACTGCATTCTAAGAGGACAACATCATTAAGAATTTAATACACATAGTTTAGGTAAAAAGGAAAAAATTACACACACATATATATACACACATACCTATATATATCCATATACATACATACACACATATACATTTAAAACACCTCAGTACAAATATTACAAAACAAAGCAAAAATACACATGAGATAACCTTATTACTTATGAGATAGTTTTAATTTTATTGCTTCCTTGAATTTACTAAGAGAATCAAAAAAAATATCAATATCATTATTTGTTCCTAACTTTTTAAAAGATTTGACAATTCTATTAAGAGGTGCACTACGACCAAGGTTAGTTTTACATAGTTTTTCGTGAAATAATGTCACATTTTTAGATCTAGGCAGTCTAGATGGCAATGCAAAGTCTATTTGGGATAAGAGCCATCCTGCATCAGTTGAACCCCTAACAAGTTTAAATAGAAAAATGTTATCAAGCAGATGTCTTCGATCAGATAAAGAGAACATTTGAAAATGTTTTAGTCTGTCGTCATAATTATGTACAAGCTTAACTAAGCCGCAGTGATAAGTCATGTGCCATAGAAATCGCTTTTGAATAGATTCTATCCTATTTTTATATTTCTTATAATGTGGATTCCAAACCACACTGCAATATTCCAGAATGCTACGAACTAGTGCATTATATAAGCAGATCTTAGTATCAGGCTTCTTAAACTCCTTACAGTTACGTAAGAATAATCCAAGCGTTTTAAGGGCTTTTTTGCAAATATTATCAATATGCATATCAAAACGCAGCTTTGAGTCTAGGATTACACCAAGATCTCTTATGTTCTTTACTTCCTGTAAAGGTACATTATTGATGTAATAAGAGTTATGGGGTATACTGCGGCCTCTCGTGAAGCGAATGAAATTACATTTGTCAGTGTTTAAAACCATGTCATTATCATCACACCATAAAGACAATCGATCCAAGTCACTTTGCAAATTTAATATATCATCCTTACTCCGTACAGATCTAGCTATTTTTAAGTCATCAGCGTACTAATAATAGTCGTAATATAAAAAACTGCTACAGAGGTCATTTATAAAAAGATTGAAGAGAACAGGGCCCAATATAGAGCCCTGAGGAACTCCAGAAACGGATATAAATGGTGCTGACCTGTAGCCGTTGACAACAACAACTGAAGTTCTTTCAGACACATAAGATCTAAACCAATTGACCAGTTGATAATTAAACCCATACATTGATAGTTTTTGGAGCAGCTTTTGGTGAGGTACTTTATCAAAGGCTTTGCTGAAGTCCGTATATATGACGTCAACAGTTTGCCCAGAATCAAGTGCAGCAGATAGTTTCTCTACAAACGTAACTAGGTTAGTGCAAGTAGATCTAGCTTTTACAAATCCGTGTTGGTTTGATGACATAAGCTGTTTACAATGTAAACAGCTGTAACTACTAAAGTTTGGTTCATCAAAATCGGTTCATTAAAAAAAAAGTTATCGTGATTTGTATGCACTCAAGCGATTTGTTTGCCTGCGAATGTTCCTGGCTAAAGAATGACATTCGCAACGTCTTGGTTATATGACTGATAAAAATATATATTTTTGTAGCACTATTATACAATAAAATAAACAAAATTGAATTGTTCATGGAGATTATCTTCATAAATCATAACAGTTATATTTAAGTCGTAATTAATTCAATACAGGGATAAAGAACGATTTGATCTTCAAAGAAATATCAAATAAATAAATATTTTTTTTAGTTCGTTAGTTCGTTTGAAATAAATCTATGTTGTACGAGCAAGCGCGTACATGTGAGTGCTTAGCTTGCATTTATGTGACCTGAATTACTCAATTCTAATATTTTAATTATATTTAATAAGTTAGTTCGTCGCTATCATTAAGAGCACCGCGCGTGGCTCACCACTCATATTACATCAAATTCATTATAGTTTTAGATGTTTTATGATTATATTTTGCAGTTATAAAATATCGCTGTTTTGCATTACAACAAAACAGTTATTATGTGTATGAAGAAACACACAGCGTTGATTGAAGAAGCAGTCTCCTAATTTCGCCTATTTTCATATATAAATGGTTCGACTTACCAAATAATCTTCGAAATACTTTCCTCTTTCACTTCTGCAGTGACGTATGTCACCTATTCTCTGTGGCGACGTGCTGTCATCTATCACTCATAGAAGTCTTCATAACTCACCAGCAAGAACCTTGCTGCAACGCTGTGTGTTTCTTCATACACATAATAATTGTTTTGTTGTAATGCAAAACAGCGATATTATGTTACTTCGAAACACACAGCGTTGATTGAAGACCTGTTTGTTTACTGCTGGTGAAAGAGAATGTATGCAGACGCTACGTGATCTTAAAGAAAATTTACTTTATATACCTATATTAAAAGTAAATTTTTAATTTACTTATAAAACATTAAAGTTTTTCAAATAACCGATTAATGCTAAAGCATAACACTGTTCACCTTAATAAGACATTTCTTACCAATACTGTTTAACGAAATTTTATTGGTGATTTTTCTTTAACTATTTTATCATAAAATCTTTATTTAATGGTATAAGCTCGTCTCTAAGTTAGAACAAAGTGTCATGTAATAATATCAAAATACCCTCTCAAATAATTTAGGATGTTTATTATAATAAATCATAGTGAATCAACTTAATAATAGATTATTAAACCTAATCATTATATATTAGTAAAATTACTTCACAAAAAACCTCTTTTGAAATTATTAACTTATCTGAAACCTTTAATTTTTCCAGTATACCTGAAATATATCATTATTATATCTTTTTAAAATTTCCTTTTGTTGTCAAAGTAGTTGTCTCTTTGAATCTGTAGCCCATCATTTAATAAATAAATATATTTAATCATTATTATTATCAAATGTTGCTGCTGCTTTCAAAAAAATCAAAATTGATTGGTCCTTCAAACAATTGAACCTAAAAATAAAATGAATACTGCCTGATATATTAGATGTTCTGATACATCACAATGTAAGAATACAACAAAATAATATGAAGGTGTGCCACAATTTCCTTGTGCTTTGGTTCCAGAAAATTATAATTACAATGTATAGTACTTTACTGTCCTGTGTACTTCCACTGTCCTGTGTACTTTTAGCCTGTCACATTAGTACCTTGCTTGTTTTACTTGTCTATATCAAGTCTGGTATCTTTCCAATTTCTGTTTTAATAACAATCAAATATGGTATTTCTTTCAATTCCTAATATTTATTTATTATTTGAATTAAGTCTGTTTAAATAATACCATTACAGCCAAAGGTGTATCTTGATTGTCTCACCTTCAGCTTTTATTTTATTTTACCTTTCCAATTTTCCAAATCTTTAACGGACTTGTTTCATGGTCCTTTTATTTCAGCTAGGTTTTCAATATGTAAGACCCTTATATAGTGCCCAAGTGCTCAGTGATTAAGTATCTATAGTATAAAGTTCGTCCTCCTAGGCCTGGAACAACAGGTGTTATTCAGACATGTCCTCCTTGAAAATTGTATATTAGTCTTTGGTGTCTCATGTCCATTTTTGAAATAAAAAAGTTATGAGTCCTTAGTGACGTCTAGTCACGCGGCGGCCATTCGGACCAGCCAACTATCTGGACAGAGATAGGTCCACTACATCTTGGATCTCCATATTTTATAAGGCCTCCGGAGCCTGGAGCAACAGATGTTATTTGGACATGAATTGGGCTTTCTTGAATAGTGTATCTCAGTCTCTTGTGTCTCACCCATTTTTTGGAGATATAAGCTATGAGTCCTTAGTGACGTTTAGTCGCAAAGTGGGCCTACCATTTGGACAGAGAAAAATCCACGTCTAGGACGCTCCATATTAAATAAGGCCTCCGGAGCCTGGAGCAACAGATGCCATTACGGCATGTAAATGGTGGTCAGCTTTGTATCTCTCGATAGATATACCACCGTCAGAATGATGATCAGACGATCTGCCAACTTCCAGATATATCATCAAGTTTAACAGTTAATACCTGGGTCTGTTCCTTAATTCTCAAATATACATTAGAATAAAATTACTTTGACACATTGATATAGTACATATTCACACTCTGAACGCTTATTTTCCTTGTGCCTTAACAATACAACCAACACACTTCGTTTCTTTAGAAGGTACACAACTTAATTTTGAGTGCTTCTTTAGATAACCAATAATACATAATCTCATATATTATATATGAATTTTGTTTACTTAAAGCAATTTCGGATTTGTAGCTGTATCAAAGATGTTTCAATGTTTAATGATTAACTCAGCAGCCAAAATGTAGCATTAGTTTACTATTTGCGAGATATGAGTTGGTAATGTCAAATATGTCCTGATCAATTGCCAGCATAAATCTGTTGGGATACACAACAACATATAAATGCCAGGTGATATGCCTGTGCTCTTCTACAACCAAATTGGTAACCATTGTAACTGTCTGGGAGCAGTGCAACGATAAACATAGAAGTGAAGCTTATGTCTACCTTTTTTTTTCAACCAAGATGATATAATTTGCAACTGATGACTTGACTTTTACTGAATAAACTTGTTATCCTTTCAATTGCAATAATAATAAATTTTATAAATATATTGATTTCTTCATTCATTTTTCAAAAATTAACTTTGTTTTAAAATTACCTTATGACTATTTACGTTCTTTTTTTTTACTGTATTATTTATCTCCTGTAAATAAGCGTCAACATATTGGAACCCACGATACAGGAATACCTAGTGTGGGTACCATCAGATGTAACAAAAATTGTACAAGTTATTTGTTAATAAATAAATTTTATTTAATTCTTTTTTTTTTATTTTTATTATTCTATTCATTCCTATCCAGTGGAGTTTCCTTTTCTGTTCTATCATCTTCTTTATTTATTATTATGTTTGTATTTAAATTAATATCTTATATGATCTATTTCCTTTACTTATGCTATATGTTATACCTTTTTTATGTATGAAAAAACACATACCCTACATGTAGGGTTTACTACTATTTGTACTATTTGTAGGGTTTTTTTTTATAATAATAATTGCAGCTTGGGTTACAAACTTTTTAAGTAAGAAGATATTATGAGCTTCAATGTATTACTGTCAATTTATTTATTTTAAACTTTGATCAAAACTCTGTTAATTTCACAAATTACACTAACGACACAAAATCACACACTTTATTCTATAATTACATGACTTAATTCTTCTGAATTCAGGTAATGTGAAATAGTCACAGTCAGCCAGTCTATCAAATTGTTTAGCACAAGCAAACAATTTTGTTCAATGTTAGATATCTCTCTCGGCAGATGATATTTAGTTTCATTTTATTAAAGTTATACAACTCCTTGTCAACTACTAATTACAAAAGCTGGAGTAAATCTGCAAAATCGTTACAGACTAGTTCCTATAGTCTGTAGTCACTTATTGACAGTAGTCGACCTCTGTCTGTTGATTGCAATACTACTATTCTTGTTCATACACATTTCTAGCGACAAGTTACATTCTTTTATGTCACTAAACTGTAGCTCTGTTATAGATAACACAGGATTATCACAATAAATTCCTATAAGAAATAAAATTAACACTGTTGGTGTGTGTTGTTACAAATAAAATAAAAATTCAAATATACTTGATTTAAGTAGTGAATAGTCAGTTATTGTCAACTGAATATAGAGCCACCACTGGCCCAAGGAGCAGTTCTGTTGCCTAAGAACTAAAAAATGTTGCTCTTTTCAATAAAAGTTACAATTTTAAAATAATGTAATTGCAGCTATGCTTCAAATTATTATTTACATAGGTACAAGTTATTTATTATTACACTCTGTAATGCAAGTAATTCTATATAGAATAATAAGCTTTACTATTACTTTTTTATAGTTATCGTAAACATTCTAGATCTAATAATAATCAAATCAGCTTCACGCTGTATCTCGCACACAGCAGGGTAGGCAGAGGGAACCTTGTGTTAAGACACCCCATTCCCCACTTTCTGCCGATTTCTGGAGGTATTGCGTGTTGAGTGGCAGAACTCAACGCCGCGCTTAACCTCGACACCAGAGTGAAGAAATGGAAATATAAATTTAAGTAAATATTTCATCTCCTCGAGTGGGGATCGAACCCGCAACCAGTCGGTCTTACAATCACACCTCGTGCCACTGCGCCACCACTGGCCATTCTAGATCTGTCTGTATATTATGTACAGTAAAGTAATTTAATAATTATAAGGCAACCTAGCCCATGTTAAATAGGATGTTTTAAAAGACATTTTCGCGATAATCTTGAGTGTTGACATTTTTAATGTATAATATTTCGACAAAATATTATATAGAATATCTCTAATAAAAATTCAGTAGCTGTGTAATAGCTTATATGCTGAAATATAACTTACCAGTTAGACTACTATTTTAATTAGCTAAGTATCAGAAGTTTATAATTTGCCTTTTGAACTCTTATATAGTAAAGGGGGCTTACATTTTTTTCTTCTCATTTTTAGTAAGCTAGGAAAAATTGCTAGAAACTTCAAGGGATCGTTGGCCATTTTGAATTCTGAAAACAGCAACTTTCCTTTTCCTGTACTTCTCTACTCTTAATTATATACACTCATTTTGCGAGACACAACACAAATATAAACTAAACTCCTTTATATAAAGATATTTTACACAAAATTAATTATTAATATCTAGAAAATATTGTTATTTATAAATTTTGCATCCGATCGCGGCAAAATTATAAGACGCTATGAGTGATAGATGACAGCACGTCGCCACAGATAATAGATGACGTACGTCACTGGAGAAGTGAAAGAGGAAAGTATTTCGAAGATTATTTGGTAAGTCGAACGATTTATATATGAAAATAGGCGAAATTAGGAGACTGCTTCTTCAATCAACGCTGTGTGTTTCGAAGTAACATAATAAAACTGTTTTATTTATACACATTCGTACGGCATCCCGTACATATGTAAAAATGCCTAAAACCAACCTTTCTACGTGTACTCTGTAATAACTACATATTTACCAATTGTACATTTAGCCAATAATATAAGTATGTACCTAATTTAAAAACTGTACAGGAGTTAATATGCAATCATTACAGTTATTTTACAAAGAATATTATGAATCCTTGAAATCAATAATTTAACATTCAAGGCTGTTTCTGAAGGAGTAAATCAAATTATTCACTGACATCAGCACATTTAACAGAGTTTTAAAATTATGATGAGACATTATGTACATTATATAGGTAAAAAGAACATAATGTTACAAAAATATATACGTATAATAAATAATTAGCTTTTTGTATATTTTATAAATATCAACATCAAAAATTCTTAGAGAAATTACGATAATGTAGTAAAATAATCATATTAGAATATTACAGATTAAAGTAATAAAAAATCATATTAGAAGTCATTATAGTTGTCAATCAATTATTTATTAAATCAATAATCATGTAGTTTAAGTGGGTGAAGCCGCGGGCGGGCCGCTAGTATTTTATAATTACGAAAAAAGCCGCGACCCTACCTGCGGGTGCGCATGTTGCTCCAGATACTTGACTATCTGTTGCGCGGAGATGCCGCCTCGCAGCGCCGCGCGCACCGACTCGCGGGTCAGCACACCCACCACCACGTTTGGGAACCTGGGACAGACATACATACATACTTGTATAAGCCGAACGGCTAGTTAACTGAAATAATTGCAAACGTATTTTAATGAAAAAATATCAAATTATTATTTACTTGTAGGATACCATATTATTATATTTTCACAATTTTTCTACAAAATTCATTAAAAATTGTAGTACATTATAATTTCTATTCAAATTTAAAATGTTTATGCTAAATAAAATTATTTTTAATATAAATAACAAATTAATATTTTTTTATATAAAGACAATTACTTACCTATAAATAAGTTCAGTAAACAGTCCAAGCAGCGCCACTTGCAAGCTACTCTGCGTATACGCGTACACTCTATAATTAGTTTCCACAACTATATAACCAGTGCCTGATGTTCCCGTGGTCGCCTGACTCGAGGTCCCCTGGCCTGAGGTCCCTGAGGCCACCGGGCCTGTGGTGGGGGCCCCCAATACGGGTTGGAGAGGGCCTGAATCGTCTCGTACTCGAGCCATGTGGAGCGCGAGCCGGGTTGGGTAGAAACGCCCGGCTTTACGCTGTTGAAAGAAAAAAACTTACATTTCTATATTTCTAAGCCGTGAATGAGACCAGTTGTAACGCAGGGGCGCAAAGTGGAACTGCGATCCCTACTCGAGAAAATGAAATATTTATTTATAATTTATATTTCTACTAGAGGACCCGGACGCGGCTTCGCCCGCTTAAACTTTACAAATGCTTATTAGATATAGAAAATGGTTTTTGAACATATCTAACTAATTTAAATGAAAAAAATATAAGTAAACGTAACCAAAGTAAAATATTTAAAAACTACACAAAACCAGCTACATTATTAATAGTATTAAAGTAAAATAAATATTTAAAAGAATTAAAATTAAATGTGTTGTGCTATGTTTTTGCAAGTACATGTGGTTATTTACATAATACTCAAATACAATAAAAAAATATACATATTTTGTCTCTGTCTGTCTTTCTATTTCCCCGAGCCAGATTATCTAGAATAACTGAACTAATTTTTATTGGACTTTCAGTGATCGATTTTACTGATTTACCCGGGAAAAATTTTTTTACTCGTTTTCCTTGCGACATATACATAGATACTATATGAAATAACTAAAGTCCTTTCTACATTTGAATATTATAAGTTTTGCAAGCAATATCAAATAAAATCCCAAAAAACTAAAACCACAATTTATTAAGTGTATAACAACGGTATAGATAACCATCCAACCGAGATGAAATAACCAACAATTCTCTCTTTAATACTTAAATAATAATGTGCCGATGCCGCGCAGGGCCGCAACTTACACCACACCAAAAATTAATGAAAATCTAATACTCGAATACGCGAAGAACTAAAGAAAAGTATAAATTAATTATAAACAGCAAATAATTACATAAAAATTAACAGTAGTTCGAAAATGTATGAAAATTTATAAAACCGTCAAAGTCATGTGCCCGTTTGCGTCGGTCATACTATGCCACTCGTAGGCTAGGTCATTTCGAATCAGTGACATCTCTTTAATTATTTATTAGAATGTTATACAGTAAACTATAATTTCAATAAACTATTATATTCATTTTCATAAGGATCAATATCAAATTATAGAAAATACATACAATAAAAACTCGATAAATATAAAGTAAATTAATTAAAATGGTTACTTGTTGTTACTGTGTTATTTTGCTCAACCTTCAGAGATAAACATGGTATGGGTATCGCGGACTTTTTTAAACATTATTTAAAGAACAATATTTTTGAAAACATTATTTTTATGTATCTCATAAGGGGTCGGCGCACGCCATGTATGCGTTAAGCAAGCTCATTTTGGGTGACGTTTTCTTACAACGACAAATAAACTTTGCAAACCGTTGCTTAGCAACGGTCGGTTGTTATTAACATGGCGGACTAAATTGCCTGTCAAGTGAAAAAGTACTTTAATATATTATTATATATCGACAATATTACAAATATGAGAAAAAAAAGTAACCTATGTTCATCCGAAGACCCTCAAGTATCTCTGTATGAGTATTTTATTACAATTGAATTAGCGGTTTGGCCCTGATTGCGTAACAGACAGACAGACAGACAGACAGACAGACAGACAGAGTTACTTTCGAATTTATAATATAGGTATGGATTTCGCCCTTTCGTGTCCAGGCAAAGCGTGATGGATAGTTACCGATGAAGACTATATATAGGCTGTATCACATCAGGTTAATTTTGTCGATAGGATCCACTTAACAGGTATCAGAGCATATACAACTCTTAATTATTTCCATTTCATAAAGCGGAAAAGCCGCACGATATAAGTTAATACAATAAAGAAAAAAAAACAGATTACTTTACAATATATTTTTATAATATTTAAATGATTCTTTCACTTCTGCACATAGAAAAGAAAAATAACTTTATATTCGACGTAGCGTGATGAAAACGTATGGCTTAGTAGTCATAGCGCTTAGACAGTTTACAATGCGTGGTGGCGTGGGTTCATATTTCTATACGGTTTATTCAAAAAAAGTAGAATATAATATACTTCCAAAAAGTATATGCATAATCTGTTCCATATTGCATTTTATAATGTTTATATGAAGTGTCATAACATTAGAATATACATTGTTATTTTTTTTTATTTTAGATATTTATATTTTTCTAAGCTACGGTACAGAAAATGATATTTTTAAACAATTTTTAAAGTGTTATTCCTCACTACTCATAAGAAAACAGAAATAATTTAGCAAATTTATAAAAATCTTCCTACATAAATGATAACAGGTTCGATTCACGCTCAATAAACAATCTTTTACATTATGATATTAGCATGTTATATAAAAAATTACCTTTCTCTGATAAACAAGTCCAAATTCCCTCAAATGTTGCAAAAACACTAACATGTTATTACTCATGCCCTCTGTACTGTAATCCTGGAATAGAAAATAATAAACATTATAATAATAAAAAGAAAAAAACTTACTTATAAATAAATATCACATTTTTATTATTTTTTTAAATAAATAGAAAGGAAATCCTTAATATTATTAAATTAAAAAGTTTGTCTGGTGAATGCGCAAATCTTAGGAACTATGTGGTTTACAAGTGTATTAAAAAAAACTTAAAAATGATACCTTTCCAAGAGTACTAAAGCTAAGTTGATACAAAAATGCAAGGCACTCCGCCGCACTCAGACTGCGTTTCTCTGCTGTATGCAAGTAATGTTGGAGGAACAGCCACACCTGGAAATTTATAAAAAGGATTAAAACTTTTGATTAATAAAAAGATAGCAGCTTCTTTTTACTAATTTATACATGTTAAGACTTCTTTTTATTAGCTTCGCATCATATATTCGCATATATATATGCTATATACCTTTGCCGAAAGAAACTAGAGTTTGAAGACACATCATTCCATGCACAACATAATTTTCAAGACATTCCGTTTTGAATAATGAAACTAAACGCCGCACTTTGTCTCATTAGCAAAGAAACTATTTATTGGACCAAATGGGTAATACATATTTAAATAAATATACCTGTTTAGGAGTGCTAAGAAGTAAAAATTGGAAGCCTGCTCTCGTTATCACTGCGGAACCATCTTCTGCATCCCTGTAATTCAGAAAACTTAAAATAAAATTAAAACTCAAGAGTTTAAATCTTGTTTAACAATTAAGAAACCAATATATTCGGCATTCATAATAATTAATAGATACTATTAATAAAATATCATCATATTCTTAGGCTTTATATTAAAAATAAAAACTATAAAATAATTAATTTTAACTATTTTAAAGTAAAAATAATATTAAAGCAATGGAGGCCATTATTTTTAATTTTAGTAATTATGTAATATAATGAGGCCGGTCGTGGCGCAGCGGCACGAGGTGTGACTGTAAAACCGACTGGTTGTGGGTTCGATCCCCACTCGAGGAGATGAAATATTTACTTAAATTTATATTTACATTTCTTCGTTCTGGTGTCGAGGTTAAGTGCGGCGTTGAGTTCTGCCACTCAACACGCAATGCCTCCAGAATTCGGCAAAAAGTGGGGAACGGAGTGTCTTAACACTAGGTTCCCTCTGCCTACCCTGCTGTGTGCGGGATACAGCGTGAAGCTGATTTTATGTAATATAATCTTTAAATATATGTTATATTTAAAGATGATATTCAAATTATTTGTTATTTTTTAATTCTAAGCAATTAATGACTAACTAAACTAAAGTAAATTATATAAAGAAAAACAGCTTACCTAGTCATAAGTCCAGCGTGTAACAAGATTCTAACTGCATCTGCACTAATACCCTCAGTTTGTGCCGATCCCACCATATAGTGCAGTACACATTCCCATCTCTCTAAAGCATATGCATCTAAAAATGCTACATCTCGTGCCTTACCATCTGGTTCCAGTGATGATGATAGACTCCAAGGACGGCCACTGGAATATTTGAAATATTTTAATGCCTAATTTTTGAATAGAAATTGTAGAAATAACAGTTTTATTCTTTGCAGGAAAAAATTAAGTATTATTAAAGAAAAATGTTGTTTTAGAAAACTTTAATATAGTGGGATTTGAACCCTTGCCTCTTGGAAACTGTTCAAGCGCTCTGCCCACTAAGCCATACATTCTTATTAAGATACATCAAAATTTTTATATGCTTGTTACAACTTATTTGTGTTGCTATATGATTTTAATAAATAATAAGTTTTTCTTTAAGTAAGTTCCTTTATTTCCTTAGTGAAGAATAACACCAAATTTAGATATAGTCCAAAGTATAAAAAATTAAGTTCACAGAATTTAGATACACTTTATTTTCAGATGAAAACATTTTGGACATCATGAAGATCATAATTTTAATAATATATTCTATCTGCCTATACAGTTATATACAAGATGATTGAATCTAAAGAAATGAGAGATTTTGTTTTTAACAATAAGAATCAAAAACCATAGTATAAACATACCCTCCAAGTAATGCAACTTTCAAATTCTTCTTAAATGATTGTGAAAGGATCCATCCTGGCAAACCGCCCGGTATTGGTGCTTCTTGCCATACTGACAATTCTGAGAGTGCTTCACATGCTTTACTTTGTTCTCTAAAATATTTTATACAAAGACAATTATATTTTTATTTTGTTTAACACTATATCCTCAATATAGTAGGATAAGGAGGAGGAAACTAGTGTTAAAACTCTCTGATTCCCACCTATTGCCTAATTTTTGAAACACTATGTATTGAGTGGTGGAAAACAATTATACTGAACTGTATCTTAATAGAGCATTGGACTACAATCAGTAGCTGTCCACAAGGCCTCTATTAATCTCAATAGATAAAAATACATTATAGTAATTTAGTGATGTAAATAACAATGAAGCATGAAATGTGTATTCATTAATACTAGTTATTCCTGGAAATTTTCATAAAAATGAAATATACCCTACATTGCACTTGTATTTCTTCTGCATTTGTTATTATATTATAATTTAATATACATACATGTTTTTAACAACAAATTAAGAAAAAAAATCATACTTAGCATGAGTTTGTGTGACCCATGATGCAACCACTGCCTGTGGAACTGGTTGCTCTACAAAGAGAAGGCGTATTACAAAGTGTCTTGCTAAGTCTGGAAGTTCTCTGCCAATAAAAACCAAATATTTTCTATAGTTAAAGAAAATTGTTACGTACTTTATTAAAGTAACAAATATACTTGTTTTATGTGTACATAGGTGTAAATATAACTATCAAAAATTGTAAATTGTTGTACATCTAATGAAGTAAATCTAATAAAAAACATAAACCATTGCTAGTATTAATATTTACCGATAGACTGCTAGACATATTGTAGGATAATTATACACAGTTTGTAAAAAATGAGGCGAACGACTTTTTAAATATTCGTGTAAATCTTTACACTGGAGTGTTGGTGATGGATTTAAATTTAGAGACGATTTTGATTTGGAAGATTCTGACGACATATTGAAACAAAATTGAACTTATTAATAAAAAAAAATAAGAACTATTTTTATACAAAGCTTTAAATAATAAACATAAACATGTTAAGTTTATGTGGTAGAAGATAAACAGAAACACCGCTTCGTGAACTTAAATATATAGACTGACAATGACATTTGACTTTTGACAATTATTCTTCATTGTCGTTCTCATGTATTTTAAAATATAGATACAAAATAAACCTAAATCAAATATTTTTGCTACATATTTTGATTTTTAAAATGGCACGGTATCGTAAATAACTAGAAACTAAACATTTCCAGTAAAGCAGTTGTTTTAACATTAGATTATAAAATTCTAAAAGGTTTTACTTGTTTTAAATAATTGTTCATTTATGTAGGAATTAATTATTAGAAATAGAAGACTAACTTCTATATCAAGTTGAAATATTTATTAATTCATCAAACTACACCACAAAACATAAACGTAGGGTTTTCAAATAAAAAATAAATACATACCGTTATATATTTATATTATAGTATCTTAGATATCTATCAGGTTGAAAACAAAATGTGAAACGAAACTAAATTATTAACAAGTATATTAATTTAACGCCATAAGGTTCAAGTTTGCTAATACAATAAAAAAACATATAATGTCTGTATAAGCCTACACCAATGGGATTTTATCATCAGCTCTTTTGTCCCATACAAAAGAAAAAAGTACACGCACACACGGTCACGCACTACGCACACAGATATACCTGCGCGTGTGTACAGAGTGCGACGGCGGAGTTCACCGCAGTCATTCTCGTCGGCAGATGGCGGATGCAGTGGACGCTTTCAGTCAGTCGCGCATAGACAACTCGCCGAGTACGGTCAACAGTACCTCTGCGTATCGCTCAGCTCCATTTTGTGTGTTGTATACCAGTCGAACGGGACCTTGTGTGTATGTGCTCCGTGGATAATCTTCGGCCACGAGCGGTGCGCGCCGCAGAGTGTTTCACTTTCGACATGCCCGCGGAGGGATCGATGCGACATCTCGGGCGCTCGTAGAGACAGTACAGACACGGGCGACATGTCCGGAGCCGCGGGCGCGAGCGAAGGGTTCGAGTTCGAAATTCGAAAGCGGTCATGTCATCCGGATTGGGCGTGAGCGTGTGTCCGATGCGATGCGATCGTTGGTAGTGTGGTGGGCGGTGGTGTCGGCGG